>DWQX01003399.1:0-17983 GCA_018245475.1 Pharmacophagus antenor
TTAAATAAACAAATTACCGCCCCCAGATAAGCGATCAAGTGGCGGCTAGTTTGAACATAAATAAGCATCTAAAAAAAACGTTTCTTACTCCTCAAAAATATAATTGATTTGCGCAATTAAGTTAAACGCAAACCAAACAAAAATCTGATCATTCTTTTATTACCTACTCGTTATGAAATATGTTAATTGTTTTATAACAAATTGTAATGTCTAAAGAAAAAATATTTTTGGTTTATTACGATATAGATATGAGCTGTTGTTAAAAATTGACCGTCTAATGAAGCATGGTTATAAAAACCTTAACGAACGATAAATATTTCGAAAATCGGCGTGTATAAATTTTATTGCGAGTAACTATTAACAAAAGAACATAACAACAATGAATCTATCCTGCGGTGTGATTACGTATCTCGCTGTACAACTATTTATTAGTATTACCGTTTAGGGAAAAGTTGATTTCATTATAAGCAAGCCTAAAGGATCACTAACAGAAACCATTTTTTTTAACAATTCGTCAATTAACGACATTTTTCGTTATCACTCATTATATATCAACCAGTAAAGCTATTGAATATTATATTCTAATTATTTATGTAAACTTACCCCCATGTAATCTCAATATGTGCAATTTATATGATAATTTTAGACATAATTGTCTGTTAAAACTATAAGCTAGTGGATACTAGTGAAGTACTTTGCCTCTTAAACCGTGTCACAGGTGCGATTCAACAACAAACATTTATGTGATGAACATTTATGTTTTTTCTGCGTCTGATTCTTCATCGATATTTAGGTGTTTAAAAATATCGATCTATACTTGTCGGTTCCTGATGTCTTGGGATCTTAGTACTATTTGTGAAATGTCCTAGATATTAATTTATATGTTTAATTTAAACTTATTAGGTTTAGATAACCTTTCATGTATATATTTCATATGTATGTATGTATGTATGATGCTCACACACTCGGTGAAAATTGTGTGTAATTGAACACCCGAAGAGATAGGTTGCTAACATTTTATATTTATTGTCCCTTTCTGAACCGATTTTTTATAGGTATCGTAGGCTAACAGGCAAGAGGCTCACGTGATGAAAAGTGATCACCTTCACCCATAAGCAGCAACATTCGGTGAGTCGCAACCGGTTCGCCTTTCTTTTATCATTTAGAACAATTTTAAATTTCTTGTCTTCATAAATATTCCGTTAAATAAATGAGTTCAAATTAGTAACGTATTCAGACCACTTGTTACAGTTTATTCTAAACTAATAGTTAAGTTTTAAATATAAGTTTTTGCACAGTAATTGCAACGACTCTGACGAACAGCATACTAGATATGAGTGAGTAAACAACTTAAAATAATTAATGTGTTATGAGAATACATATAAAAAAAAAGAAAATATTACTATTATAGTTTCAAAATGGTATTAAGACTGGTATAATGTATAAGTACATTATATCGATCTTATTACCAGTATAATGTACTTATAGGTTATGTTGTTATTGATAATATTTTTGACTGCGTCAGTGGCGCCGTGGTTTACTTGTAACGCGAAGGTCCCGGGTTCGATTTCCGGTCCACAGGAGTAGTAGTCTGGATGGTGGTAGGATTTTTCAAAACACGCTTGGCTAGCCAGCACCCTCAATGTCAAACTGCCGACATAACGGCATTGTTGTGTTCCAACTGACATACACGTGAACGCCAAAAGTGTTCTAGGGGAACACGCTTCACCACTTACGGCCTCATTGTCACTAACATCAGGGGAAATAGAAGCCAACTTTTAGTCCATAACCGATAAAAAATCATCGAAATAATTACCATTTAATCTTTACTTTTACAGCTTTACAAATTTTAAGCATTCGTGGCGTTAAGTATGTGATTTCTAATTCAGCCGTATTGTAAATTTGTATGTTAGGTATTAACTAAAAATTTGTTTTTGTATCGTATTAACTATAATATTTATAAATGGTATACTGTGATAATTTTGTGGATCCATGATGACGTGTTAAACCGGCATGCATATTGAAATAGATAAACGAAATGTTTAATTTAAAACCCTATTAATAATACATTGATTATTAATAGATCTTTTATCATACATTTCTCTATAAGCATTTGTTACATAAGTTTAAGGAAAAAGCTTCCGGTAACGCAGCTGACGAATCGAGACGACATAGGAACTTTCTAAATTCTAGTATATGGTACTATTAACAATCGGCAGTCTATCGACCGCTTTTATGCACAACATTGACGTTATTGTCAAGTGGTCTGCAATCACATTACGCTTCCTAGCTCTCTATTATTTACATGTTTAGAAAATTCCTGACGGTTTTAATAAATCTTTTTTTTAGTGCCATCTGTTTACAAACTCAGTAATTAACTAAACTACAATATGAGCAATGAATATAAACAGAATTATTTGTAAAATAGGAAGTAGCCCACTGTCTATGAATACAATCATTATTTATTTAAAACTTTATTTAATACTTCGTATGATAAGCAGCAAAGATTTTTATAACATCTGGGAAATTTTTCACACATAGTACACTGATCCCAAGATGGTAGCTAAGCAACACCTGTAATATGGGTTATCCGAGACCAATGTACAAACATAGATATTTTTAAATAAGCACATAAATATAAATTGACAACCAGAAACAGAACAAACACAAATGTTCATAACATGAATTATTCCCCAGAGCTGAATGGAACCTGCGACCTCTGTTGTGAGGGAAAGGTTACTCTTATTACACTAACGTGTCAGTCCCCTATAGTATACACGTATATAGCTATAGAACGTAGAACGCATTTAAAAATAAAGGATCCAGTTGAAATAATCACTTAGTGTGATGATAATATTATTTAGTTAATAAAATTGTAAACGATTTAGGTAATCACTTACCAACCACTGTATTTCCGACGGCTCGTGTTCTTCGTTCGCCAAACTGTCATCATCAAATTAGCACAGCACTGTCACAGATGTGAACAGAGCACGATTGTCACCTTCTGTCTCTCGTGTTTGAAACGCTATTGTCACCAAACATATCCCCTCTATGTTGTGTCACTACACTACACTGGCCCAAATGGCGGTTTAAGTGCCGATTGCGGTTGTCTGTAAAGAAAAAAAGGTTGTTATTCTATCGAAAGCGAAATTTATTACTTTTCGTTCAATGTCTTTTTAAAAAAACACAAACGATACAATTAGGAGGTACAAGATACAGGATACAATTAGTAGCGATAGTTTTAAAGAATTTAAATTATTTACTGTATTAATAATGTACGTATCTAAATCGTGTAATACAATAAATTCGATTTCGCATATTTTTTTTTTTATAAAACATTAATATCTATTAATGTTTTTATTTTACTGATACTCACTGTTTCGCTTTACTGCATGCCAAAATAAACAAACTTTTTTTCATTAAATACTGAAATAAATTATTATTAATTATAAAATCAATTGAAAAATGATAATTATTTAAATATAAATTAAAGTTAATTTAAAAATTATAAAATGGTCTTACGGAATTTTAAAAATAGTTATTCTAAGAACATTTACAAGTTATTTCACGTTAAATAAAACAAAAAGTTAATTATTTTCATCTTGTATTTATAAAAGATATACAAAATTAGTTTCACAGCATTTTAAAAAGTTCCATTTTTACGAATTATCAACTACATACCTACATGTTATAGTATCAAAAGTGAATTCAATCTTACTGTTCAGTTAAAATAAACTATGTTAGTGATATGAATATAAGAAGAAAGCTTTAGTGAAAAATGAAAATAACTTGAAAATGAATAATACGCCACCATTGTATGAATTAAATAGCTTGCATTTTAAAAAAAATCCTTACATTGTCTTTAAGAATGAATGAGTGAGATAAATTTCGGCAACTCACGGCAATCATTAGAGGAACTAAAGAAACGTTTTTAGAGAAGTCCGTTTGTATGCCTAATGTAACAGACAATAGGCTTTCGCTGTCTGTGAAAGTGTTTAAAGCAAAAATGAATGACAATATATTTTTAGTGTTACCGTAAGGAAATTTTTGCCTGTAACCGGATGATAACAAAAATATCATTTGTTTAAATTACCTCCATAGGTTTTATAACTTCATAGTAAATATCATTGGATGTTTTAGAACAGATCGGAAGTAGAGTAAAAAAAAATTAAAATAATTTATTTCAACGACATACAGTGCATAAAATTAACAGGTTATTGTCCCCTTTTAATCACTAAAGTACCTATGCCAAAAGACAAGTATGTTATTTAGATACTAGATGTAGTATGTTTAAAAATAAAATATTTAATTTTATATCAAAATTCAATAAACTTAATATTAAAATTACTTTCACAATTCTTTTACATGATCTTTTATTTTATTTAAAGTGTTTTATATTAGTTCGTATTCATATATCACCGCATGAATGTAATTTATTTTCACATTTGACATATTCCCGCTATTTAATTTCTGCCATAATATGCGAGAATTCGAATTAAACATTGCGGTATATATTTTTTTATAATTGTCCCAATACGGTGAAAGTGGTGACGTAATTAATACGAAATTTACTTTCGAACGTTATAAAATTTGAATTACAATACAGAACATAACTTTTACTCGCATGTAAACGTTTTTACTAATTCGAATGAGTTTCGAAATCCATTTCATAATATAACAGGATGTAATGTTTTGAATAAAGAAAAATTAAATTTTTATAAACAATAAAGTTACTAGATGATTTTAGTTATAGGATAAAAATCGATCCTTAATTTCACATGATATTAAGTGATGAGACGCTAGATGATAAAGCGCACTCGCCGGAATTACTCTGGGGGTCGCATGTATGATTGTCGGAACACAGCTATGCTGTTATGATGGCATATTGAAAGTGTCAGTAATACCTAGTCAAGCGGGTTCAAACACCGTACCACCATACATACTTCACTACTCGTCTAGCCCTTCATCGAACCCGGGATCTTCGTGTTATAACGTAAACGGAAAACCACTGCTGAGCAAAGGCGGTACAGATCATATATGATACGCCTGCCCATAACTATTACTTAATCTTTAGTGAGAGTAAACATACTTCAATAAATAAAGACGCCTGAAAAATAATGTAGTGGAAGCAGAAGAAAAAAAGATATACAAAGTGGACCGAAATTGAAACGTTAATAGGACACAAATTTGCCACCAACACTTTACAACATATAAATCCAATGGAGCGGTAGGCTTTTCTTAGTGACTGTAAGACGTATTATTAGAGAAAATTATACTTAATAATCACTTATAATTAAAATAAAATATGCTCCATTGTATTAACGACTGAATACATTTTCATAGCATCCAGTGTTGTTGCACTTATTTTACTGTTCACATTAAACGAGCTGCGATCATCATCTGAGCGAATAAGCACGTCAGTCTCATTTCTCACGCGCACGCAGCGAATACAAAATTGTACCTAATTGTATTTAAAAGCGGTAGACGTGTAGGTGTATAGTCGTTTGACGGGCGGACTACTCGTACACAATGCGGCCTACCGTACGCGCTTCGGATCGAAATGGCTCTGAAAAGTCGGCAAGCGGAGTTTAATGGGACCGTATGATGTTGCGTACTGCTTGTAACGGGACACAGGTGTGACTATCGATAGGCGAACTACACTCGCTCTTCGACTAGAGTTACATTGTTTCTACGTCTCTCTATTACATATAAAAATAATTCAATCGATATTATTGTATCTTATTTTACTTATCACCTGTAAAATACTCAAAAAAGAGAACAAATATATCACAATTTCGTGAGTCAAACACAATTTTTAGAAATGTACAATTTTCCTATTTTATAACAAGTGGTTGATCCACCACTGTTAATGTTGTGTCTTCTGTAATCGTTCAAGTCTTTACATGTAATGTAACTAACTGATACAGAAATGTGGGTTAAATTTTTTATGTACTGAAGTCTAACACTTTGCCTCAATTTAACGTGATGTTAAGTGATAACGAAGCCGTTGATGTTAAAGCGTGTTGGCGTAAAATACTTGGCAAAAAGAACTCATCCAGAATATTTTGGCTCTAACACGTTCTCGAACAAAGCAAAGGTATTATGGCGTCAGATTGAAATCGAGGATGATACCTCGGTAGGCGGGTTAAATAAAACCTTACCACGTTCAAAACTCAAATATTTATTTAGACCTGAAGTCGAATAAGGGACCTTCATTGTAATTGAAATTTTTTCGGGTCTGTATCGCGTATATATTGAAAATCGTTAGGGACCTTCGTGTTAGAAAGAAAACAGTAAACGATTGCATCACAAAGGCAGTTAACATTGACGAAACCAACCACATAGTAATAAAACAATATATTCACTATGTTAAGATGTCTTTATGGCGTGTAAATGGTTCGCATACACTTGTAACATATTCGTCGGTGTCCCAGTCTATTGCAACGCTAAGTGGTGTAACACGGGTTACGCGAAATACAAATTCAATATGAATTAACCACGGATACGTACAAAATCGTTTTGGACAGGAGAAGTTTGTATGAGAGTTTTTTTTTTATTATTGCTTTTTCCTAAAGTTTAGTTGTGAAAAATATTTTTAATATAAGATAACGTCACATATTTTCTCCTTAGTATAATATATTGGTATATTTATATATATACATATATTTCTTATAAAGATACAACCTTATGTACTTTTCTTTCGTTGCGTTCACAAGAATTTCAAAGCGCAAATTCTTAGGAGTTACATTAATTGAAATAAGTTTTGGAGGCTATTATAAGATTTTTATTGATGATTTTTATTAGCGCTTTTCATTTCGATTAATGTATTTTTATACTTCAAGAGAACATCTTAATTAAAAATTAACAGCTAAGTATTGTGAAAAAATATATATAAAACACACACGAATGATGATAAATGAATGAACAAAGCTGTGAAATTCTCTTAATGTATGTGAAATCTTTGTCTCTGAGTTCGTTTAATTTTAACTGTCCATTATGATCACGGTAGTTATTGCCCGGTAAGTTCGACGGCGGGAGGACGGTGGGGTGTAATTAAATGTTTTATCTATGGAAAATGCTGAGCGGCGGCCTCGTGCGGCGATAGTATCGCCAAAGAAACGTCATAAACATTTCACGCATGAGAGCGAAAAGCAGAACGAAATTAGATAGTGCGGGATCATCTGTCGAACGCCCAGGAGCTAGCCGATCATCTAACTCATTAAGAAGGACCAAGACAAGCACGATTAACAATGTTGTGTATATTCATAAATGTTTTGTTAAGTTAAATAGTATTTTTTTTTATATAATCACAGTAGAATGAATGAAATGAGCGAACGGTTTATGTGATGAAAAGTAGTTACCGTCGCCCATAGACAGTCACAACATTTAGGGAGTCGCGTTCGCATTGGCGACTTTTAATTTAAGATTAGGCCCTTTTCTTCTTTTTTTTCTTATATCTACGAGAAAATAACAAACTTTGCCGTATCGCTATGAATTGGTTTATTAGTTTTCCCTTTCGTTATTGCATTAGAAAAAACACTAAAAACGTAAAGATTTTCTTAAAAAAAAATTATGCACAATGACCCCTTTGTGAACCTGATATTAAAATATAACCAACACAATAAAAAAACAACTTTTTATAAGCATTATATTTATCAAAAACGTTTTCGTTGTGGTAAGAAATTTATTCTTTTATTAAATTGCTATCATTTGACAAATAGTTTAACTATTAACTAATCTTTACGATTTGAGCGATGTATTATTAAAACACCCTCTGTTGACAAACCTTTTACTTTTGACTAATTTATACAATTTATACAATCAATATGTACAGTATTGATCTACTGTCGGGCGATAAGAGGTTACCTCGAAGTTAAATTGAAAATGGATAATGTGTTTGAAAAAAAAAACAGCGATTTTTAAAACTATAATTAAGAACAATCTCGATCGAGTCTACTTTCAAATAAATTTATGAATAACGGAAAATACTTGATCTAAACAGACTCAGTAGTTCAGTAACTTTATAGCTACTCTTAGACTTAGAATAAAATAGAGGGAAGTAAAATAATACATTAGCAGTGCAAAAGGGGATCTTATTGCTGAAAGCAATCTCTTCCAGATAACCTTAGGATGGGCACATAGGTTACAAAGTTAAACATGGTGTGTAAGTATATATAAAAATCTAACATCTAACATATATATAGAATATACAATATCTAACAAATATATAGGTAAATACGTAGATTATTACACTTTATAATAGACTTACTATACTTATTAAACTTTATAATAAAAGAAAATATTAAATAAAATAAAATACTATAAATACTTTATTTCATTGTCCGTATTATAAATCGACATGGAATTCAAAATAAATTTTCTATTGCATTTGACAGATTCTTCAATAATAGATTGTAACAAAACTTTGTAATATCAGTCACATTATTTATTATAATATATATATTATAATTGTTAATTACTTTTTAATATAAACATAATTATATTAGTAGATTTGATGAATTTCTGACTTATGTCAATAGCGAAGACTTCTAATTATAGCACTCGAGGTGGTTCACAGCTACATGATTCCTGGTGTCTTCTCGTGGCCCTGAACTACCACACTAAATTTTTAAACTGTGGCCAAAACAGTTTCGCTTTGTTCCGTTAGTCATATATATTCATACCTGAGTATTCTGCCCGAGCGTGCTTAACCAATAAATGCAACGTTGTCATCTAAAACCAAGAGCCAATTGACATGGATAAAAAAAAATTTTCATAGTAATAATCGAATATAAAAATCGGCCATTCACCGTAAATATAATAAAACGAAGTATTATTGTAAATGTATACAGTAAAAAGAAGCCTTAAGCGTCACCTTAGAGTGTCAATATTTATAATTACGCGACTGCGTTCGCGTTATTACTACAAAATTAGTATTTTTTATTGAAAATGGGCCCTCGATTTCAACTCTATTTTAAAATACAATGAGGTCGTAGATGGTTAAGCGTGTTCGCCGAGAATACTTCTGGCTATAACATGTCTGACTACCGAAACACAGCAATAAACTCTTACAGCCGCAGATCGACATCGAGGGTGGTAGCTAGTACGGCGGGTTTATAAAACCCTACTACCATCCAGACGCATCGACTCATGTGTACCGGTAACAAAACCCCGGAACACCGCGTTACAAGGCAAGCGGTAATCCACTGCGCCACCGAGGCAGGCAGATAAGAGGCAACATTAAATAATCATTGATGTAGACATAGTTCACAATTTATAAGATATCAATAAGTGTTAAATGGCTAGATTATAAGTGGGGGATACAAAATGTTAACATAACTCACATCCGCGACTCTACATGTGTTAAATTATTTATGCAAATATTCTCTATCAATATTTAGAAATCTGTTTAACGGTACTGTTGTATAAGTATTCGCATTAAAGAAGAACCAAGAATATATTAGCGAAGACACTCGCACAAAGATAAATAAGAGAATCAGTTTAAACAAAAAAAAATGGATTGTAAAATCTATAATACACCATAAATGTGTTTTTTTTATTCTTTATACGTCATTTTATGAACTGCTTGGTTAGTATTCGACGAAAAGAAGGAGGTTCTCAATTTTTATATCTTCTTATACCTTCCTTCCATTCTTTTTTATGTTTGATCACGGTAAACATTTCTTGCTTTAACTTTTTAGTGAAATATTCATTGAAATAGCAAATTTCACGTGGCAACTGCAGAATTTAAGATAACACTTTTATTTAAATATTAGGGCTAAGCATTTTATATGTAACAGATAACATATATGACAGATAATAGAGAGATCACTGCATATTTTTATGGCACTCATTTTTAATATAACATGATAATTTCTAAAAATTTTTTATACCTAAATACGTATATATAAGAACGGAAATTCTTTATTTCCATTTATTTAAGACGCATAATTGGACACGGTTTCCGCTGCGTTAGACGACGTGCACTACCTCCGCCAGATACGATCTACCGACCGCTAGTATTCATATAGTTGTAATGTCTATTACCTTTTAAAATACATTGCTTTATCTTAGATTTGATCAATGGAAAGAAGGGAGGAAGTATACGACGTACCGCAACTATATGAGATCAGGCAACTGACTTAAATGTATGCACAGAGAAATTTACATCGGGATTATAATGTGCTGTGAATGAAATTTCACAATAATTGTTATCATTTTATCGGTTGTAGATTAGCACTTGACCACGATTTACCACGATATTCAATAACAATAACGTCGTAAATGTTAAAAACTGTTTACTCATAATACTTCGAGCTCTCATATCATTATTTGTCGTAGCAATTATAAGTACCAAAATATTACCCCCGATACCTTAAACAATTGGCTACAACAATGCTTCTTCTTCAATTTTTATTCGTTATTTCAACATTTAGTCACATTCTAACAAGCATTACCTCTATCTATATATTGCAAATTAGTTTTTTTATTTTAAACTAATAACAGCGGTGTATTAAAAAGTTATTATTCACAGATAACTATTTTTCTTCTTTCCTAATTTTACAACTAATTATTGCTGAAATGTTTGGAAACTCTTATTTCAATCTAAAAATATGTGTACTCATATGAACATTTCGCTATCAATGTTACGATAAAGTATATATCATGAAATGTACAAATTAAAACTATTAAAGTTAACGTAAATTGTAATAATGTAAATTATATTATTGTATACGATATCTGTTTAAAGGCATTTGTATCGCTTTCGTCGCGAAAGCGCCATTCACCTACGAGTTCAAATGTCGGACAACCTTAACCTTTAAAAGCCTGCAGTTCCTGTAAAACCTACACGATTTCACGGTAATACACATTCGTTATAGATAAAAGGTAGATAATAACGGATATTACAGCTTTATTAGTTAAAAATTATCGGAACTCAATTTAGGAATATTAGTTACTTTTTTTTTGTCGATAACAAGGGGCTTCACAATTTGAGGCGTGTACTATACCGGTTATTCTTCTTAAGTATAATCCTGTCTAACTTTTTATCACTCTGTTATTTTTTTTTTTAATAAAGCATACCTCAATATAAGTCTCATAGAAAATGAAAGGAAGAAAATTCACCCCCTAACGATATGAAAACAAGAAAAATTTAAGTTTCTCTGTTGAATCTTAGTGTGTTTTGTATTACTATTTACTGTATGTTATTTTATTTAAGGTATTATTAATAATTCATTGATATTTACAATTAATTAAAGTGATAACTAAAATTCACGAAAGCAGTCGTTAAATAAGTGGCATATTAAATATTCACGATTTAGATTTGTCTGTCGTGCGATTAAACTTTGGTGTTGAATTTTACAAAACCTGAATCTCCAGTTGGCGGGTATGTAATGGTATCAAGTGCCGCCACCCATTCGTCACCAACTTGACACGTGTACATAGATAACGAAACATCACAATTCTCGCAGAGAGAACAGTATCTCTCTAGAATAATAAAATATCAAGTCTTCGTCGCAATTACTGAAGTTCAAATGTAATCTTCGATTGAATATTATCAGATATAGAATAAATTTTATTGTAATTAATTATTAATAAACATTTTTCTAATTTAATTAAACAGCATTTGATGTCTTATCTATTTAAATACTATTTAAGTCTGCATATGAAATATGAATACGTTATAATAATGCATAACAATAACTATCTAATATATAATTATAGCTGTTAAATATTATTATCAATTGGAAATTATAAATTTCACCTTTTCAACTTCACATCCCGCACTGCCGCACTTTCTAACAGTGTCATTCCGTTTATAATTGCAGATGTTATCGGAATATTCTTAGCTTTTATTCTAAGAAGCGGTAGAACGTCTGTATATACAAGCTATAATTTATAACTTCATACTAAAGGTAATCCTTTCCTTTCCCGAAGTTAACAGTTACACGTTCAGTGGAAAGTTAAGCTTATATAAAATCTAAGAACCTTTAACTTACTGTCTACATTATTATTAATTATAGATCTGGGATAAGCAATTTGCTTATTGTAAATGTAAATCTTGAATAACAACTCGCTGTTCTGACCATGCGTCTTACCTTTAAGAGAACGCAGATCCCGCTGTTTCAATGCATAAAAAAATATATGAACATTAAATTGCAGTGGCAGATATGATTTTGATATTATCGGCTACTGCAAAAATCATATACTGAAATAAATTTCTACAAAAAAATAAAATACATAAATTGTTCGTCGGTAATGATTTCAAGCGATAATTGCAGAGCCTGCCGGTCTCCATAATTTATTTCGGGCCCGAATGCCTGACAATACGGCGTGCAGCCCGGCGCGGCGTTCAGATCAAATAAAACGATGGACGCGCGTGACGCGGTAAAAATTAGATGAAAGAACGGAAAGAGAATCATTATCTCCGGTGATTTTTTCATAAAATTGTAACTAAAGGCAACTGCTCTTCTCGGAAACAAAAGCCTGACCGGCTTGTTAACAGGAGCGTCGTTTGAATTACAAAGATGGTTCCGTAGATAAGTTCATTTTTGTTACCTACAGTTTCAATTAAATAACATTCGCCAGCCTTTTTCAACTTCCTTAATTTTTATGTAATCTTACATAACAGACGTTCTATGAAAGAGTATCGTAGATTGTAATCAAGATAACGTGAGAGGGACAGTGTGCGTGAGGGAGACAAAAGTATATGTTATTACGAGCACGGCGACGGAATTATTGATCTTTGATATAGTTAAGGCACTGATCAGTATTTTGTCAGTAAAAATACGACAAATTTGCATAGAATTTCTGTTGGTAGTGAGCCGGTCTTTATTGCCTCGCCCGTTATTTAACTAGATATTTACATATGAAACCTGAATTTTAATTTAATAACTTTTTACATATATGCAAAGAAAAGATCTAAATCAAACAGCGCCATACTGGATAGTGTAGCGGGGCTCTACACTTAGGTTTTTGATGCAGTGGTGCGTTGTTAGTACATGGTACACAAGCGATCCCACAATATATAAATTTATACTTGTAATAACTCTAGAAACAGACACGGTCTGTACATTGAATATCTTTTAGAAATCCCTACATTAATGAAACTGTTGTATAAATAATGTGTTAATTTTAATTTTTTTTTCATTAGATCAAATTGATAGATTAAAATAAAATAATTAAGAAAGTATTACCTTTATTTGTCAAAAATCTCACAAATAGATAATAAATTTTAATTAAAGGAAAAAAATATATATTTATCTAATAGCTTCTTAATTGTAGGGAAGAGTGGTGTCAACCTTTGTGCATAAAATTTTAAAGAACATGAACAAAAAAATTATCTTAAAAAAATGGTAAATATGTGTATCAAAACAATTATAAAACTAATGTCTTTATCTTACCGCATAACTGAAAAGCACTGGATGAGTTTTTATAAAATATTCTATAATAATAGCAGATAATCTCGAATAATTTTTTCAGATACTTTTTATAACAAAAATAACTTTTATTCTTTCGCTGTAATAAATTTTTAATCTTTCGTTCTCTTAACTTAAACCAGTAATTTAATAAAAACGAGTAGTTAAAAACTTACCTAATATTACAAATATAAATAACATTTAAATTTTCTTTCACAGTAAACTTAAACTTTAAGTTTTTTGTTTGTATCCCTGTGGAATTTCAAAGCTTACCGCACCGTGCGGTTTGTAAGAACACCCACGGGGCGGTACTTAAACAACACAACCCATACAAATTCAAATCGGGAATAAATAAATCGATGCACGTCCCTTACCACTGAAACGTAATGATTTAGTGCACGATCGCCCTGTTCTTACGTTTCGCCCCCTAAGGATATCAATAGTAATTTACCTCTTATTATAATAAAAATCCTTTTTAACTCATTCCATTTTTTGTTACCATGTTTTTATTAAAACAGTGAAATTGTAAATCGGAGTGAGATTCTAAAAATAAAAACGCTTGTTTAATTATGGCATATTTTTTTTTTTTGGAAATAAAATACTATTTATGTTTTTTGTCAACAAATTATGTGATTACCTACTTTCTGAATATATTAAAAATAACTTTATGAATGTATATACAATATGAAAATTCAAATCCATAGTATTTTCCAACTAGTAAACATATGCTAGAAATTCAATTAAATAAACAGAATAATATCCCGCGAAACCGCGGCGAGTGACGTACCGTGGTTGTCGGTAAACTAATAGTATTTTTTTATATAATTAGAACTTAATAGTAAGTACTCATTTCATTGTGAACTATTTTTAAAATTAATAATAAAACTAAATTTACGTGACTGTCATTTTGACGATAACTAGTCCTGTATACTAATAAGCGTTCGATTTTTTATTTATTGTTGCTGGTAACATTGCTTTATATTTTATTATTTGAAAAACAGGTAAAATAATAATTAAATAATGTACACATTAGCTCAAGTAGAAACGAAAATAGTAAAACACAAAATCCGTAAACCTAATGTGTTAATTATTAGGATATGTTAAGATTAAAAGAAACTATTCTTTTAATCTTAACATATCCTAATAATTTTCTTGTCAAATTGTGTAACTTTTTGTTTTAGGGTAAAACGGAAATTGTAATTGAATGTTTAAAAAAAACCCACCGTGCCTAACTTAGGTCCGTTTCGTATTTACTGTTAGGCGGGTCATCAAATAAATTATTCATGTGTATTCAAAAAGCTTGGAATTTAACGCTCGGGTGGCAATACAAATATCATGTTTAGGATACGGAATATCCTAAAAATTTATAACTAATTTTTTTTGAAAATTTTAACAATTTTATTCATCAACGTTAACACTTTCTAAACCACATACTTAAGTAGATATTATGTAAAAATATAGATTTTTTTTAAATTTTAATATCTATTTTGGATTTTTATCAGCAAAAACGAATAGAAAGCTTTCGTTATTATTTCTTTTTTTGCTAATGATTTTTTACTATAAAAATAGGTGAAATTTTTATTTAAAATTAACATATTATTAACGCAATAGCTACCGGTATTCAAATGCTTCAATATTATGTTTTTGAAATGAATCAATATCACTCATCTTAATAAATTTACCTATGATGAAATTGAGATATTGTTTTATGTTCTACTTTTACCCTAGCTTTATTGGCGAAAATTCCATCGGGCGTTTTATTTTTAAGTGCAAATGGGTTTACAATATTGCATAAATAAATTAATTAAACAGTAAATATACTTCAATTGTAGAAAATTTTACTACCGGTTCGATTTTTCGATACATCAGTTTCCTTTCGCGTGCCATATAAGTAGTGGAGTTTGGATCGAGGTAGAATTTTTACCGTCCAACTTTAATTGCCACCATAACAGCATTGCAGTGTTCGAGCACATACGTGTGAGAGCTAGAATATTCTGGACGAGAATGCTTTAATAAATACGATCTCGTTATCATTTAACATTACATCATCGTGGGTCACTGTTATTCAATTACCCATAAAAAAGATTCCAGAAGCTTCGCGAATGTCCGTTCCAAAAAAGTCGTCTATCGAAGTGCGCGCATCTATCGCGCACCGCTCGACTACCTGATAATGAGAGCGATGTTGCATTAATATCCGAGGAAAATCGGAACAATTGTTTATAAGAAATCTCACCGCCGTTATATTTTTAATTTCAAATGTAGCGCTCCGCTGATCAGTGTGGTATACGCCGCTACATATTCGAGTCTCGCTTTTGATACTACATTACAAAACATTGACGAGCCTGCGTTTACTGGTTTTATTCAGTCGAAGCCAGTTAGACGAATTATACTCAATTCTTGATTTCTTACGGTTATTTTATTTGATGATTTTACGGTCACTTTGCCTTCGCTCTAACTTAAAGAAATAGATTTATATAGAAAATAATATTTTGTTACGTCAATTATCCAAATAAAATAAAATTCACCATAAAGATCTCGGAAAACAAAACAAATAATTTTACCCAAAATTGTTCAAAGTAAGAAATAATTTTACAAAATTGTTCAAAGTAACAAATACTTTCCCAAAATTGTTCAATATAAAAATATTTTTATGCCAACAATTAGGGAAAATGTTATCAATTCTATTCTGAACTTTACATGGCTGCGCCTAACTTTTCACAGAGTTGTAATTTTTACGATTTTTATTGTAAAAACTATATCTTCTGTCAGTGTAAAAATATAAAATATTAATTTTTAACCTCTTAGTGTCTGCTAAAGCTCTGAAAGGATTTTGCGGTTCGTTTTTGTCGCCATGAGATATAAAGACAAGGACGTACGTCTCGTACAAAAAAACCAACCAAAATTCTGACTAGACTATCAACGGTCGATTTTTTATGAAAAAATATTATTTTTAAATGAACATATAAAATATTGCGTTCCATTTTTGGTATAGCTTTAGAAAACACATCGTTAAGCAAAGAGATAAAATATTTTACCACATCAAGACGGTGTGAGGCTGTAAATCCAAACAGATATTTTACGATATTACTTAATAATAAAACCCTCATAAAATGGCAAAAGTAGGATCAATATAAAATAGCTTTATTATAGACAATTAATACGTGTAATACTAAGTAATCCTTTATATTTGTTTATAGTTTTTTTTTTGTTGGTGTTTAATCCCAATCATGCCAGATACTATGTGATTATAGTAAACTTATAGGTTAACTGTCATAAAAGACAAAGTAATTATGTCCGTATTAGTAATTAATATTACTAATACGGACAATTATAAATATAATAATTAACTATTTATTTAGTTTCAGTAATTTTGGAAACAAAATGTAACGTTGTATTTGTTAAAACATACATCATAAGCGTAAGTTATTAGAAATAAATTCAATCTTTCACATGTAATTGGCACACACATTGAAAATAAATGTATAGATAATTTGAATGATTGATTGATACGTAGAGTGATACACGAAATGCGATAGCTGTAATAGAGACGTTAGACAGTTATTTCGTGATTGTGTTCTGGTAAAATTAACATTGTCTTCGTCAGTGAACTATTTACACATGTCAAATTTTAACTCACTAAATTCACATATCTTTGCAAGGAAGTTTCTGCTTTAACTGTTATATCGCGCTTAATTATAATCACAATTTAAAACGTGATTGTAAATTCTTATACAATAATATTAAACTAAGTAATTTTATATTTCAATTCTCGAAACACAGAAGCTTTAGTGAAAAGCCTTCAGTATTTATTAGGACATTAATGAGGTGTTTAAGATTTGCATAGTTAAAATTTATACGGAGATAAAAATGCATAAGACAACATTTCTGCATAAGATATCTTAGAAATAAATTAAATTGATAAAAAAAACACTCATTGTTTACTTCCATGCCCTGTTGTCGGTTACCATGCGATCATCTGTCAATGTCAAACAAAGATTGTCAAAAAAGTTATAAAGGAGCGTTCAAATTTAAAAACGTAATATTAAATAATAATTTCTGTCAATGATTGCCCACTGGTTTATATAAATAACCACAAAACGTCGCCTTGATTTGGGTGCGAAATATGAAAGCTTCTTAATTATCTCATCTTAAAATAAGCAGGTCAAGACAAAATACTGTTGTCATATCCAACTTAACCAATAGAAATATCTACCGTCCTGACAACCACTTCGCTAATCACCAGATCCCGCTACACGTGACGCAGTTATCACCGAGCCATCGTTTAGAGGTACGCTCACATCCGAACGTATCCTTCATCAGCGATTAAAAAAACTGCAATGAGATTAACAAACATAATTAACAACTACTATTTAAAACCCAAATTTCAAATACTCCCAAAAATTAATTTCATTTCTCATTATTAATTGAATCAAGTGGTACTTAGCAGAACTCCATGACTCGATGAAACAAAAATTAATTTGCTAATCTGCCCGTTGTCGGGCTGTAGAACCCGTGATATCTCATGAAGACGCCACGTGTAGTGGCGAAACGCGTTGAAATTATAT
>DWQX01003400.1:0-17972 GCA_018245475.1 Pharmacophagus antenor
ATATATATATATATATATATTATTGAAGTGACTGTTGATATTTAAAGAGCATACTTTACAGATACACCGCTTCTGTATTCCGACTGTCATGCGTGTGAGAGTCATATGTATTCTAGGTTGACATGATTTACTATTTACGGCCTCATTCTCACTTAACAGCAGGTGAGATCGAGGCCAAGTGTTGGCCCATAACTGATAAAAAAAAAAGTTAAGACGAATTTTGGTTTAATTACGACTGCCTTCCGATTATTTTTATTTAAAATAATTGAGATTCTAATCTACTTTTTTTATTTATTCAACATATACTTAATTAAAAAATTGTTGTATGATGTACACAATGGATTAAAACCCATAAAAAAAACTAGAGAGATATAGGTCATCGGGCATGTTTAATGACATTGCACATGTCAGTAATTATAAGAGTTTTGTAATAACATAGAGTAAAAAAAAATCGGGGACATCTTCTAAGTAGCCCTTCCCTTCCCCTATCGTATATTCCTAACGCTAAACAGTACTGTGAAAACATTACAACATGTTCATTATAGTTACATTAGGAGTAACGAGCTTTAACATCGTGTATTAAGGCGATAAACCCAATGCAGTTTTTTGAAAAGATTTAAACCACGTAATTAAAGGCAAGCGTATCCGTTACGTCACTTCGTTGCATTGAAATGGGAACGAGTAAGAGCACGCCAGTCGTACCTGTTGATGAGCTCCTGGCGGTCGGGCCGCAGCGCCAGCTTGATGTTAAGGCTCTCCTTGCGCGCCAGCTTGGCGGCGACTCGTTCCGACTCGCTCGCGTGTTCGTCGCGGTGTTCACCCTCCCACGGACGCGCATTCTCCTTGTTCTCCGCAGCGTTGCCGACGCGTACCGGCCTGGTACTGCGCACCCAAATACATTATCTTACTAGCTATAGTAATTCGATTTTCACGTTTGGACTACATACTCTTGTAAATATAAATATAAGCCAATAGTATTATGCGCATACAGTAAAACGCCTTCGTATTTTGTGAGTATACACCAATTTCAGATACAATGTATTTCGAGGTTAAAATATCTGAGCGACATTTAAGATATAAGCAATATACGAGTACGTACGGTAATTGAACATATTCATGTATTGTTTATATTTTTATTGAATATTTGAATGTCAATTCGTCTAGATAATTTATTTCTGAATGATTAATATAATTACCAAAAAATTCGTAATATAATTACTAAAAACGCTAAATAAATTGGAAACACTGCTTTTACTGTTCTATATAAATAGTTTAATAGAGAAGTAGAAAAGCATTGGTGGATATTTTTTAGTACAGTCAAATCTTCAGTTGCGTTCGGTACGCAGGCAAACTTGCGTGACGCAGTCGTGTGGATCTAAGGCAACGCGTTGCCGCACGCCAATTACTAGACCAAATCTTTTCTTTAACTACAAGCAATGAGTGAAGTTCTGATAAAAATATTATACTTTCAACGTTTGATATTTTTCACAGGAAATAAAGATCTACATTTTAAGGTTTTCACACTGTACACATTGCATGCAACACAACGACATCAATATGTAAGAGCAACAAAAATAAGTCATAATTCAAACACGAAACTAATTGCAGATTATGATGGAAATATGCATTAATGTATTACACACACATATTCGAGCGACGACATATGTTCGGAATAACATTATTTAATTTGTTTCTTTGTAACGTGTCATCGGTTAATCGGTATTAGTAGAAATAATTAACATAAACCGTCATATTTGTTATTGGGTGCTCAGTATGGATATAACCTTAAGTAGATGATAATGATTTTGGTTTTTTTTCCAGTTATTAAGTTAATATAGAATAGTCGGAAGCGTGCGATGCACGATGCATGGTCTGAAGGCAAGCGGACCGTCGGGAGGTCTCTGGGCGATTGCGTATTCAACAACATTGACAAAATTTATTGGGCTGTTACCATATGCGGATCCTTGGTTTGGGCGGCGGCCGTCTGCTAGGCAGCGCATGGTGAAAATAAACGTATAAGTCTCACAAACATGCCCAAAAATAAAATGTAATGAATTTTTTATTTAAAATAAGAATCATTATTAATATTTGTTTATTTTATATTTAAGCGTTGTACTATTATTGAATAATAAAATTAAAATTGAACTTTGCTAGAATTTTCTTCAATGTGAAATTTAATAATTCATCATCATATTCAATAAAATCATATTTAATAGTAATTTTCTTTGGACCTCATTTTATACCATAGACACGGATGTAGAAATTCTACATATTTTGTAAAATTTGTAACCAGATTCTTTACTCTGTATTTAGCGTATAAATATATCATTGCTTGTTTTTAATTCTGCGGTTTATAATATTTTAAATGGAAATTCCAGAATTAACAGGTTAAATTTCTGCAATAATCACACTGACAATAACATCAACAATATGTAATTTATTGAAAGTGTAGGTCAATAACATAAACAATTACAATAGGGTTATTACTTTTTCATAAACGATCTTCTGTAACTATTTTGTATATATAAATCGGAACTGATACGTACATTGATATTACTTGGATACAGTACTGGCAATAAATATAACGTATTGTATAAAATATATATATGCTATAGATAAATAATATTGAGGCAATCTTAACTAAACAATCCAAAACTTTTATTGCCGACTACTGTAACATCTCCTTTATTAAAAAAGAAATAATATATAGAAAAGATTAAGTATATAGATATATATATATATATACAAATAAATTTTGCAATAATGTAATTTATTACAAATACAAGAGTTACAAATGTATGTAAAGAATTATACAAACGCAATAACTCAACATTATAATGTGATTGTGGTGAGAGGCGACGACTACAGAACAATTGATTCGCAGACAAGGACGTCTTGCTGCATGTACAAATAAATATGGATAATCTATTAATGAATAGTAATAACAAGTTACAACATATCTTCGCATGTACGTAAGCAGTGTCTAATAGTTACTCTAAAAGTAACTGACTTCGCAACTCAAACAATTTTATTGTTGATTTATATCACATGATGTTCACACTATTCGTTATTTTAAAAACTTAAGAATTTTCTTCGTTAATCCGCATTTTTGCAAACTCTGCCTAACTTATCTCGCCTCTACTATTTCTTATTAACTTGCAAATTTATTACTATAAGAATCTATATTAATTCTGACCTTAAGCAGTAAATGAGTTTATCACTATTTTATAATACCGTAATTCAGAAAGACTAATATGCCATCGACATTATATTTTTGTACTTTATAATATAATACAAGTACTGACTTGAAGCTGGCATGCTGGTGGTCCTGGCGGGGTGCGAGGGGCGTCGCCATCGGTGTGCCAGCCGGCGAGGCAGTGGGCGCGGGACGTTTTTTGAGCGCTGACTTGAGGGGGACCGCATTAAACAACGGCTCCTTCGGCGGGATCTCTTCCACGCGCGACGTTTCCGCGTTCATCGACTCCAAATCGTCGTCCTCCTGCTCGTCCTCCTCTTCGGCTGTAGGCGACCACAGTGTAAATAGTGGATAACCACTGTTATAAACCTACCTACTACACACATAAAAATATTTGTAATTTTTCAAATATTGTCAATATATGATAAATCTCAGTCTGAATAAAGAAACAAACATCGTCACTTTCGGCTCGTTTACATTTGTATTAAAATGAAGAACAATAGAATGATTTCAAATATCATCAACTTAACAAAAGAATTGAATCGTCAACGAAGGTTAATGTACTTATTATGTTTATTGTCAACAACACACGACATAACTATTTATTTTAATCATTGTTACACTTCAATTAAAGTAAAAGTAGAAACTCCGATGCAATCAATACAACTTTATGGTAGAAATCATGTCTTGTAAACAACGATATTTTCGCGGTATTAAATTATTTAATGATATTAAATTGTATGCCTCATGTGATAATAATAGATTGTATTCATTTCCAATTACCGATTCATCTGCCAGCCAAATATTGAAAGCAATTAACTACGATGCCAATTAAAAAACTATGAATACATTAAAAATAACATTTATTGAATATTTTTAAAGTCGATGCAAATTATTAAAAATGATCACATATAAAAGTAAAATTTTGGAATCTCTAAAGTGATATTAGTTTCCGTGAAATATTGTATGCGCCTTTTGGTTTTTTTTTGAAACATAAAAATTAGAGTTAACAATTAAATTTTAGTCAAGTAAAACTTACAGTCCGAGAGAGGATGGTGAGCGAGCGCGTGCTGATGTTGGTGATGATGGCGAGTGGGGCTGGGCGAGCTGAACATAGGCGGCGGCGGTATAGGTCCGATCTCCGACACTGCGATGGGCGGCTCCGGAAGATCAGACAGCATCAGTTGCGAGTTGTCGACGTCGCCCGCGCCCATCCCAACCACCGCCGCGCCGAACCCGCTCGCTAACAAATAATAATGTTTATTACTCACAAAAGCTCACATACACATTTCGTTGAAGATGAATACGTTCCACGCAGGAGTAAAAATCTCTGTAATATGTAACGCCACGGCAACCCACTGCGGTTTAAAGGTTTGTTGTAATATTTACCGTTTGATGTAACAATTAATTATATCTTAACACTAGATTTACCGACACATTTTTATGGATTGTTTTTCGAGGCTGATAATAATAATAATAATGCAGTAATTTTGTGCATTACTGTATTATTATTTTTTCTGTTATGAAATAAAATACATAGAGTAATGTTGCCACAGGCAGTAGAAAAAAATGAAAAAGTCAAATGCATTTTAGTACACAAAACTTTTTATCTAGGGTTGATCTGCCGTAATGACAGGTCCGGTAAATCTAGTGTTAATAATTCGATACTAAAAAAATAATAATTGATATGACGACCTGCGCTGGACTTAGTGCAAATTATTTTCTTAAAGAACTAAACTCAAAAAGTGCATGTATCAATCAACACTACGAGGTCTAAATAAAACAAAAACGAGATTAAAATGATAATTTTAAAATGTACGAAATGTATATTACTGATATTGTAATACCTCCGCGAAAAATAAATTAATAACTTACTGTCTCCTTGATAACATATTCGTCTGGGAAGCTTGCCCGCTGTTAAGGAGTTTGGCCTTTCTGGCCTAACTATTTCTCCTCCATTCTCCAACTTGTCTTTCTTTGGTTCTGAAAATAAAAGACGGTTTATGTTACCGATAAATAATATATACGAAAAGATTTTTCACTAGAACATTTCGTGATTTGATTTCAAGGTGTGTCAGCAGCGCGCACTTAAATGGCCGTGAACCTACTTATGTAAATATCTCGTTATTTGTACCCAAAAGCATACCTCGTATATAAATTATTCATAGACTAAACGTTGTTAGAGGAATAAAAATAAGATCCCTATCTAAGGTAGATAATTAAACCCGGGTCTTGAATGATCGTGAAAGTGGATTTGAATTATTTTACCTTTGAAATAATTATATGTTTTACGTTCGCGTTCCTTCTGAGAAGTAACGTCGTAAAAAGTAAAATGTCGAAAAACTAAGTTCTTGGCCATTCTAATTTAATCTTCTGTTTGTTATGCGTCTTAACTATGCGTTAAACGTAGTAAAACATTAACGGTCATGAAGTAAAAGCGTTTCCGAGCGAATCAGATGGTTCTATTAATAGCTGATAGGCGGAGTGACGACGCGAAGGAGCGTTGGGCGAGCCCCATTCATCGACGGCGCCTCTCGCCCGCACGCGTATGGAATCGTATTATTTACGCATTCCTTTATCAAACATACATTAAAACCCACGCGAAAAATTGTTCCTTAGATATATCACACCTAAAAGACATATTGAATGTTATTCTATAAAAGATAATTTTTTCTGCAAAGTATAACAATCATTGAATACCAAATACTTGTACTGTGATATAACTCGTTTAATGTTTTGATGTCCTATTTCTTGATTTACTGAACGCTTAAAGATTACATAAATTTATTACGTATTTGAAAATGTAACTGAATAACGCACAACTTTTCCTTAACACGTTCCCTGGCACATGGGGCTTTTACGCCCCACGCTGAAATTACCTATAAAAAGTTTTACCCCCGTGGTATCTAAAATAATAACTTTAAGGTTAAAATAATTACATACAACTTTAATCCTAATCAAAATTTACTTAAATTGTTCATTGTCGAATTAAGTATTGTCATATTGTATTTTGTATGCGCCTCACTAGACCGCAAGGAAAAATATTTAAAAAACGCTCTGGCAGGAAACGTGTTAATTTGTATTAAAATGTATAGAGCTGTTTGTTTTTTATAATCAATGAAAAACAGCTTCATATACAACATTGTAAAATATTTTTGTTTGCATTATTTGTTAAGCTTAACAAGGGAGAGGTGAAGACGAGAGATGTCCGTCCGGGGCAGGCAAGCCCTTGCCGTATATTGGATCGATTCAGTCGCCCTTGGGCAAGCCACCCAGTTACAGAAGTCGTTTTAGGCATTATATAAGGACCGATTCCTCTACATAACTCACTCTATATATACGTATATGTAGTTGTCTAAGTATCACAATATACAAAATAACTACATGTTAACGAATAGAAATGCGAGTAATTTTTCCTTCGTTAATAATAGTACGTAAAGATAAAACAATAGTCGTTATCGCGTCTCAAATAGCGATGACGACTTTGTTAAAAAACCTTCAGCCTCCAGAATAGAATGCGCCCCGAATAGCATTATTCAACGTCAACATATACCATGTAGAACTCTCTCATTGCTCGTCATTTCGCGTAAAATGACGCGTAAGAACCACAAACATATTAATGATACATTTCAAACGATGGATACAGAAGCGTACCGACTGTTCGGCCTGTCCGTATATGCTTCCGAAAGTGACCACACATTGTATAATTTTCAGGGTAGACCCAATACAGCAGCTAAATGAAAAATCATTTACCCATGAGCAGTGTTTTAATTTCAAAGCGATATAGTAATATTTGTGGCAGCAATCGTAACGTTAGAAAATTTTATTTTATGTAACTGTTATTTTATTTTCTGAGGTTTGCTTTATTATAGCTAAGATTGATGAAATAAGTTTTAATAATCAAAATAAATTAATATTGTACTAAATAAAATGATTACAAAGAATTAAATGTATGTACGAATCGCGTAATTTTATTTTGAAATTATAAGCTGTACGAGTGTAGGGAAAAAGTAGTTACCGTAATAAATTCGAAATACGAAAAACCAAAAAATTTACTTATTCAAAGTGGAACAGTACATTAAAATCTTATATAGCACGAAAATAATAAATTACGTTATTAAATTAAGTACAATAGTAACATTTGTCAGTGGTGGCTTTTGTCCGGCTACGTGAAGAACGTTTGGTGCTGACGTGTAACGTGTGGTGCAAGCAAGAGTCACAGCGACGTTTCGATTCTTACAAATATAAGCGACATTTAATTAAAAAGCCAAAACCGCCCGTTCGTACTTAGTTATTAAAATTAACTTTTTCCATTAAAAAAAATATCATATTGACTTGATGTTGGAAAAAAATAATAAATATATTTAATTCACATAAATACTAAATAGTTTCGATATTAACTGACTTTAAAACACGAATGTTTTCATACTTAATAATCAAATGGCAGTTAAGAAATATTTAAATCAAACACAGCAATAGCAGTCCAGTGAAATACATAAAATTTAAAATTTACCAATGAGAATCTATGTAGTGAAATTGACCTATATTTTCAGAATATGATATTTATAGTATAAATATAGATTAGTCACCTAAATATTTTCAAACATTGCTTGAAACGCACGTTATCATTGCCAGAAATAACACGAGTGTTGACTTTCGCCATTCCTCTTAAAAGAACAATATATCACAGCGAAACTTTACGCTCACTAAGATCCAGCTTCGTATTACTTAAAAAGTGTTTCTAAAACAGTAATGTACGAGTTCATAATCAAAATATACGTATTGGATAAAGAGATGAATTTATAAAAATTACCTAGTATGAAGATAATGTAAATATACGTATAATAACGTTTGAATAGTTTCGACATTCTCTTATAAGCCAACGGGCTGTGGAGAATAATTGATAGTCGCTCATATGTCCCATCAAATTAGTATATTAAAAAAAATCACAGGCGGCACACGATCACTGTCATAATTCATGTTTGTCAAACAATTTCATATGAATTCCTGGATTATTTCATTCTCAGTGTTAAAAATTTATTTATGTATACATTTTAATTACACTTTATAATAATTACTTGCTTTTGTTGTATCGTAATCACAGCTTGCGCTACTCTCGGCAAAATAGAACATATTAATTGTTACTCTACTCCGTCTGACTGACCTTCCACAGACAGATATCAAAATGGCGAACAATTGTTATATGAAAGTTTTTTCGCAGTCACAACATATAAAAGAAGCTGATACCTTCGTGCTTCTCATTTCCTTTTGTATTATTTACTAGAATAAAAAGATAAATCGATTATTTGTACAAAGATGGAGCAAGGGCGAGCGGTGCAGCGGGAACGGCTTGGGTCAAGGGCGCCACGCGGCCACGGCCGGCGCACGCTCCAGGAAGCTGACGTCTGACATTCTCCGAAATTTAAAGCCGCCTTTATCCCCCACAAGGTAAAACTGAAAACCTACTTATCTGACAAACGAATATATGCAGAATGCTTTTGATTCTCCATCGTTCTGAGTTTGAGTTTAAACACATTCTAAATTTAAAGTCACGAAACAATCTGCAATCACCCAATAACCTGTCTATGTTATCGAGTGGTTAGTAAACAAGTTTAAAATGTTGATCGAATTACCGTGCTTTCACCATGTCTCAGTCTGCGCTACATTAATTACATTGGTTTATTTTCGCAAGGTTAATTAGACAAAATTAGGCGCGGAATGTAAGGATTGACATTCAAGTAATGAAGAGATTAGACAGCAAGCGGCGCGCACGCATCACGCAAATAGGCGTTCGAGGTCGCCACGACGAGTTCTCTAGTTAGCCAACGCTCGACGACGCCGTATCAAACAAAACATCCGCTTTAGAATTTACGCACATCGTTTTTGCTAACCGTTTAAAATAAATAGATATAGTCGGTGTTGTGCTACTTGTTGCGATCCGTGTACATTGTTTCATACAACAAATTTATTTCCCAAAATAAATGATTTCTGACCAAGCTCAATATATCGAAACCAGTATGAAATAACAAAATTACCGTAAATTACGTATTATCTTACTGTGTTTTTCTTTACATGATAACAGAACATGTTGAAATATACTAAAATAGAAATGATTAATCTATTCTCATCATTATTACTTTATTCAGTGCATCTGGTTTCTTCCATTTTCTAATTAATGTAGTCACGACAGAGGCAATGAAAAGAAGTTAACAGAAGTTATTGAACCATGCACATTTAGTTTCGTTTCCCATATTTGTATACTGTTCACGGATATTGTGATCATTACCATCGTAACAGGCAGGGACTGCAATCAGAACGAATTGCACCACCTTCGTCCACGCATTACAATTTTACTGTCGAAACCGAGAAATTTGGTCACGAAAAATATTTTCTTTAATACTACTAATTGCCGTATTATACTGCAAAGACTGACAATGTATCTACGAATTAAGAAATTGAGTACAAATAGCTTAATAAAACATTTTAATTAAAATAAATTAAAATGATTTTTAAGAAAAAAAAAATAGAGAAAACATTTTAAGATTCTGGATATTAATGATCTACTACTAACATTTTGTATTATGAAAAGAAAAATGCATATTAAAAAAATAAAATAAGCTATAGTGAAAATTTTGTGATTTGATAGAAAATATTGATATTGGCAAGTGCGATGCGAGTGCAGCGTGGAGCATTTGGCATACGGATTGGGTACCATTGGTGCGCGCGAACAGGGAGAGGGTGTTTGTGTGGCGCGGCACGGGCGACTTGCGGCGTACGTAGAAGTGGTCGTGGCGCTGTGGCGGTGGCGGCGGCACGAAGGGCGGCGGCGGCGGAAGGCGCGCGGGCCTACGCCGGGCGCCGCCCGCAAACGCGTCCATGGCGGCGAGTGTGCCCACGTCGCTCATGCTCGCGTGCTCGCGGCTGGAAGACTGCGCCCGGTAAGCGATCGTTACCTCTCCCCCTGTAAATTCCCGCCCCGCGCATGCCCCCGCCTCGCCCACGAGCATCCGCGCGCGCTCTTCGATCGCTGCCCGCCCTCTGCGCTTAGCCGTCCACCCGCCCACGCGGTACCGAGCTTTGTTTTGAATTTTTAATTTATCGCCATTCATCTAGCGTTGGAGCAACGTGGAACGACACAACTATCGACTCTATGCTTTATAAAGTTCGGTGACCTGCTTCTCTCTTCTCTTAGTATATGGACACTACTGACAAAAGAAAAGTTGCATAATACGTAATAACATGTAATAGATGAAATTCACTATGCATTTAGGTCCGAACCGAAATTTATTAACGATTCCTATTACATCCAAGTGTTTAACAAAGAAGTACTTCGTAAAAATTCCGAATAATGTTCCGAGTAATAAACGTTTGGAAGAAAATATCGGTATGATTACACTTTTATCGCGTTGATAGACAAAATATTAAATTGAAAATAAAATTTAGAGTTGTCTTTGACGGCTGAGTAATATCATCGCACTGCCTAGTTTTATCACATAATAAAATTACGGTTTGATAAGTTGTGCACAGTAACGAACGCGGAGCGATGCTGCTGCGTATCTTAAATATGAAAACAACATGCAGCGTCACATTGATTTTGATTGATGGGACATATTTTATTCCTTATTTATTTAAAGATTTTACGTAAGTTAGAATTACGCCAAATGGCATTCTCTACCAATCTACCTTAGGTATGAGCAGAGATAAACGTGGGGAAGGTTAATGAGTGCAAAAAAAAGTATTAAAAAGAAAATAAATTAAAATATAGCAATAAGGGAGATAGAAATGTTATACATAACTAAATTAAATCGGAAGATTTATCATTAAGTGAATGCCCCAATGTCTTGACAGATCGTTAACGAATTTACTACAATTTCATTAACCGTTTGAGACAGCTTCTCCACCTACTATCCACGACACAGACGTTAGGATATTGCACCATCACAATACGAGGGATGATCAAAAAGTAATGATAAACGGGTATTTCTAATAAAGATAAAAATACAAATAATTTTGTTTCGCTTCTTCGGTCCTTCACTATATTCTACCTAAAAAGTTTTATAAATAGGAAGTCATTTGGAGGAGCTACATTCATTTGAATACCAGCAGTCGGAGCGACAACATGAAAATGAAGAAACACGAAGTGTGATGCGTCATCTAGTACCTCTATTTGAAAAAAAATTCTACCAATAAGATACACGCTGATTTGGTGGAGACACTGGGGGATTCTGCCCCTCCATATTCTATGGTGGTACGGTGATGCAAAGAGTGTAAGCTGGGTAGAACATCCACAGAAGATGAACATCGCGATGGACGGCCAACCTCGTCCCTCACTGAGAAAAACGTGAAAAAAATCGAAGATATCGTATTAGCAGACCAAAGAGTATCGGTCAGACATTTAGCTGAGGTCACAGGGATCTCATGTGGCAGCATCCAAAAGCATTTTGACCAGCAAAATGAATATGAAGAAGGTCTCCGCGCGTTGGGTACCGAGGATGTTAACGGACGAACAAAAGAAAAAGCGAGTCGACATTTCAAGAGCCAACCTTGCAAAGTTCCAGGCTGTCCAAGAAAAGTTTTTGTCTCGATTTGTGACCGTGGACAAAACATGGATCCCTCATTTTGATCCTGATCCAAACAACAATCGATGACTTGGAAAAGGCCATCCTCACCGACGCCGAGGAAGTTCTTAGTCTCGAGCTCGGCGGGCGTATATGGCGTCGTTATGGCACGTTATGGCGTCCGTTTTCTGGGATGCTGAGGAAATCATAGTGCTCGATTTACCTTTAAAAGGGAGCTACTATAACGGGCTCCTACTATGCTGATCATATAAGACTACTGCGGGAAGTCATAAAGGAAAAAAGACGGGGCAAACTCCGAACGAAAGTCCAGTTTCATTAGGACAAAGTTCCTGCATACAAAGCCGAAGTTTCGATGGCTGCCATTCGAGAAGCAGGCTTCGAACTGGTCGAACATCCACCCTATTTTCCAGATTTAGCCTCCAGCGACTTTTATTTGTTTCCTCGGCTCAAAGAACATATCAGGGGCAAGATATTTAAGGATGATAGCGAGGCGATGGCTGCTGTAGAGGCATTTTGGGTTAGCCAAGATAAAGATTTTTTTTAGATTTATAAAAACGTTGGACTAAATGTATCGACTTGTTAGGAGACTATGAAGAAAAATAAATTAAATTTAAACTGGAATCGTTTTTTATTATACACATTGTCATTACTTTTTGATCGCCCCTCGTATATCAAAATCACCACAAAAATACGTAAGATCATGGTGTCAGAATATTTTTTCGATTTAAACAATTTTGGAGGTAAATAAATCACAACTTTAACTTATGTATCTATATTTCTCTTTTCCGGTATACATCTCAAAATGTACTTTATGTAAACAATTATATTTACTTTGTTTATGATGTGAAAATGACTGACTGTTTTTATGATGGTTGAAAATATTGTAGAATACATAAAAAATAAATTTATTTACTATACTCAATTTAAACTATGATTGGGGATGGATGGTGTAGGATTCTAGCTTAAAAGATTTTGGCTTTCACATGTAAAACTTACATACTAATTAAAGGTTTATAATAATTATCTGAATTCCTTAAACTGATTTGCCAAAGTTAGATGAAAAGCCATAAATTATATGAGGTATATACGATTACTGTCATAGATAATGTAGTAAAAAATGCTATTATGATTATTATTTACATAATTTATAAAGTCGACTTACTTTTTTCATGATAGCTTTAATATCAACCTATCCAGTTTAGATCAACCCATAATTTAAACTATAGTTGGAGTGCAGTAGTACCGAATTTAATACAATTTTTAATTAACTTATAATTGATTTACGGTTAGGGTATTATTAAAATGTAACTACGGGTGTCATCCATCTTTAATAAATTTAATTTAATAGTGTATGATGGCACTCGTATCCGCTGTAACAATCTTCCCAGACGCAATTGGACAAACGTCATCCTCCCACATACAAATGCATAATGCCTACACATGCAACGTTCGGCATTGCGTCATTAGGTATCAGAAGCAAGTGTGCGATGATTAACGCCATTATTATTCACATCGCGTGACTATCGAAGCACAGGACAAGTTATTTTGTTGATAAGTTAACGAACTAACTGTAGTCTATCTCTAGGTCAATTAAACTTGGACAATGGAGACGTGATTCATTCATTGTGACAGTTTATAACAACAATGCCCGAGTCGTGAAATTATCGTATTTAAAATTCATTTGGTATTGTTACATGCTTGGATATAACTGGAACTCGCTACTCCAACTTCACTCTCGTTGCGGCATCGAATGAATATGTAAACGATTTTGATATTACTTCGCGATTCCCAATTGCATTAGATCCATAACTATTAGGCCAAAAAAATCTTTTTTGATTATCATAATAGGCAGGGCAGGAAGTATTCAGTTGTTCGCCTTCAAAGACTAATAAAGTCACATAGGGTGAATAAAGTTAAAGTGAACAGCTGGGTCGCGATAACGACTGGTGTATTAGTAGATAAATCTTTCGCTGTACTTGTACCTTATACATCATAGATTATCCTACGTGAAACGCATATTGTGAATCTACTAATCTCTGTATGTAGACGTTTTAAGCGCTCGTTTACTTAGTATTATGTACTATTAATACGACGGGTGTTCATTAAGTAGTAAAAAATATAAATATTGGCAGACATAATTTAGATACCTGTAATACTAATAAAGCAAAAAAATTTCAATTCTCTTTTGTTTTTTTTTTAATGTTGTCATTTGTTTGTTTCGTTTTGAAACGTGTTCGGCTAAATGGAGAAAAACGAAGTTCGTGCGGTAATTAACATTTAGCATGAAAAATTTCAGTACGGAGCAGATAAATCAAGACTTGCGGGAAACATTAGGTTTACAATTGCACGTTGGTGTGCTGAGTTTAAACGGGGAAGAACTTCCACCAATGACGACTCACGCTCGGGGCGCCCTATGACAGCAGTAACAGAATAAATGGTTAAAAACGATGAAAAAAATATTGTATCCGATCGTTGTGTTACTGTTCGTTTTATAGCTAATGAAGTAAGATTTCGATAGGGAGTATCCATAATATTGTACACGACTGTTTGAATATGAAAAAAGTGTCAGCACGCTGGGTGCCTAGAATGCTTACGTATGCACAGAAACAAACTAGACTAAGAATTTCACAAAGCTGTTTAGATCTGTTACAACAAGATCATGTCAGTGTTTTGGCTCGATTCATAACTATTGATGAAACCTGGCTTCACCATTACGATCATGAAACAAAACAACAATCCATGACCTAGAAGAGACCGTCATCTCAAACTCCTAAAAAATTAGAGTAAATTTCATCCGCCGCTAAAGTTATGTTAAATAATTAAAAATACTTCAGTCAAGGAGGCACTATTACGGGGTCTTTATATACAGAATAAATAAAAAAATGCGTGATGAAATACGCGAGAAATGGCGTGGAAAACTAGCAAAAGTTGTTTTGTTTCACCAAGATAACGCCCCCGCGCACAAGTCTAGTTGCGATGGTTGCCATGCAAAATGCATGCTTTTAATTGATGGGGCACCCACCGTATGTATACACCGGACCGCTATTTAATGAACACCCCTCGTATGTAGTGAACTTTAATTACAATCACTTTATAATTACGTAATCTTGTGTCCAGGCGACAATTGTTACATGGAACTGAGAGAACTTATCTTGACAAGTCCCATATTGTTTTACGGACGTGCACTAACCATGAGATCTACATACTGGATGCCATGGTTTATTAATGAAACGCAAAAACTTTGAAATCCTGACAGTTGAATATAACATCAAAAACGAAAATACTGCTGTCACTGATTAAACTAACAAAATAACACTCTTCAATGAATTAATAGAAAAAGGTTATATTTATACAACTCATATAACTCTTCCTGGGCGTATAGAAAGGGAACACCGAAAAACCGAAAGTCTCAGATGTGATCAATTACCTTTACGTGAAAGTGCTTCGTGTTGTAGTGGTTGCATAAACAATCTGTTACAGTCACACTAACAACTAAGAATATTTTTCTATTTGACTTAAAATCCATTTATGCTTCAAGCATAAAAATGATCGAATACTCACTTAAGTATAGCTAACGTCTTTATTTCCAATAGGGATTAAATATGCGCATATTTTATTAATTAGCAAGAAAATATTAAGAAATGGATAAATTTTTAATTTCAATAAATAAAATATCAGCTTGGTAAAAAACTGGTAGCATTTTTTTAAATAGGTAGAATAGGTGAACGGGCGGCAGTTTACGTAATAAAAAGTGGTCAACGTCGCCTATATCAACGTAGCTACAACATTCGGGGAGTAGCAGCCGCGTTGCCGAGAACGGAGTATACTTTTTACTTTAAGGTCCAAATCGTATCAGTCTGGAAACACCAATAGCGGAAACTGATTCTACATAGCAGTTGTGCGTGGCAAAAAGAAGCTGTTAAAACTCGTAGTGCAAGATTTGCCAATCATCCAAGTAGTTATTGCCAATTATTACTATCGATTACATCAAGCCTACTCTAGGAGATGCTGGTATATTCGAACAGCACTGTAACGGTACGCTGCGAACAACTGCCCACTGATTACAAAGTGAAGCAACTAATTGCTCAAACCAACCAATACGCTTTGTTTCGTAAAACCAAATACGAGTTACCATTTTTTATATTATGTCAACAACAAACTTATGTAAAATATGCAAAATATACAACAAGCACACGATAAAAAATTTCTTAAATATTATTGATAATATTCCGTAAGTAAATACTAGGGGGACACTAAAGATTCAACCTTTGTCGTGAAAGTCAGAAGTATTCATTACTGTATAAACTTATAAGACAACGTACACCAATTAAGTGGACTGACTAAAATATAATGTACGTGAAATAGTCAGTTTTAACGGATATGAACAATAACAAAAAATTGTTAATATTCATATTTTACAATGACGTACACGTGTACGGCACTGCATACGGAGGGAAAAATATTTGTACTTCTTGTACGGGAGACTATTTTATCTAAAATAGATTACCACATGATGTCAATGTTTTGTAATATTAAGAGAAAATAAGGCTGCAGATGGTGAAGCGTACTCGCCCAGAATTCTTCAAATTTTAAGTTACCTTGATTGACATCCAGAACACGGCAATTTTCAAGAGGCAGATTGACAATATGATGGCTAGCCAGACAGGTTGAAAGTCCCTGTCACCATCCAAGTTTTATCACTTATGAAGCCCTGAAATCGAACCAGGAAATTCCAAGGTATCAGGCAAGCTGTTAGGTGCTTCGCCACAGAGACAATTAAATACATGTTTAAAACTTTTAATGATTATCAATATTCTTTACATATGGAGAACATGAAATCTAACCAAGTTAGTTATTTATAACTAACTTGGTAAATACTCAACTTATATTTGTCAGTATCGGGGGCATGTACTAATGAGCACTATAATATTTACTCAACAATATACAATCTAAAACTACGAAATCAAAAACTAAGAAAATAAAATTGTTTTACTAATTTAATTTCCGTCAATCATTTCATACACTGTATTATATAATTTTAAAATTCATTTTCACACAGTGTACTAATTTAATTATACTTTCCAAAAATATATTGGTTCACATAACACAATTAGATTAGCTACGCTACAGAGATAAAATGCATTGCGTGTTGTAAAGCACAACTATGCGTTTTAATCTATCTTGAGCATTCACGAACAAAATTCGCAATTTTTTAATACTCATCGCATTAATTATTATTCAAGCTATTTTGTCTTTACGAATTATTATATTTATAAAGATATTTATCTGTAGATATATTATCAGCATCATGTTGACATTCGACAGTTATGTTGACATTATATTATTTTTTTGAAGCTCAAACTTAATTATTATAGCAACTATCACAGTTCAAATTATAAACAATAAAGGAATTGTCAATCCCAAAATCATTAAACTAACATTTATGCATCCTGAGAACTTCCGTCTGGTGTAACAACCATTCAGTAAAACAGCAATGGCGGTCGAGTCTGATATGAAAATAAATACTAATTAAGAAATTAGCGCCGCGTCTTTCTATTTATAAAAATAAAATTTAGTTCCGTATTTTTTTTTATTAAAGCGTCTCTTATCAAAACGTTTAACTGTTAACTAATCAACCATTTGAGGAATAAGTAGAAACGGTTGTATAATTTGTGCAATGGAAGTTAGCCCACCGTGAGTTGATAAGGGAGTTATCCCTTTAATATACATAACAACAATAGTTTTGATAGAATAAACATACTACAACAAAAAAAAATTATAAAGAGAACCAAACATCGCATTGAGCCGTCCGTTTGAGCACTATTTCTTCGTATAAATGTTACGACTGAGTTAAAGGTTAAATCCAAGGAGTTTTCAGAGTAAAGTAAATAAATGTAACGCTAAGCAATACTAAAATTAAATCCTTATACACTTTCATGTCCACAAACATTGGAAAACCTGAAAACTGTTGTTTGGGCTTCTACGTAACAATATGTAGACTACAATAAACCTATTCAGAAAACTAATATAAAATCTACACAAAATACGTACACTGCCGGCCAAAACTTTGAGACCACCTTGAAAAAATTACAATATTGAATAAAACTCCAAAATTTAGTACTCTACAAATTATTTATTTACCTTATTAAATAGGGAATTTGTTATGTAACATAAAATAATTTAAAAACTACAATAAT
>DWQX01003401.1:0-17963 GCA_018245475.1 Pharmacophagus antenor
ATATATATATATATATATAAATAAAAAATATATATATATATTTAAAAATAATACAAAAAAAAACAATTTTTTTGTAGATGGTAACCCTAATGTTTGAAAATAAGTAGATAACGATATACTCCGGCTTTTTTTATTTGTTGGATGCGCGCATATTATTTCTTGTGAGTAGTATTCAATTTGGTGTCTGTGAAGTATATTAATTTTATATCGATTCGACGAGTGATAATTGGGTTGTTTTTAAGGTGACATTTGGTATTTATCATATCTCTTAATTTGATATAGATACAATTGTATTTATAGTTACATTACTGTAATAACTACGTATTTTATCGAATCTCTATTAATATTTTGTATTAATGTATTATAAAGAATACCCTTTTACCAAATATTTACTTATCTGCGATTTCATGGTAAACTATTTAAGAATTATCGATCCAGATGATAACTTAAATATGCAGATGTAATATTTGACTCTTAGTCCCTTTCAATAGTTAATAGTAATTCACTAAGCTTCTTCATAACATTCCTACAACATACAAAATATCGGATGCAGAATAATTTAATTTCTTTAGCTTTCAAAAAGACTTGCAATCATTTTCTTTATCAAACGGTCCTTTTCTTAAAAGAATTATTAGCAGATTATTAATGATTTTCAACAACATCTTTTACAGTAAACATGGAGGTGGTAGGTTTTCTCCAAGAAATGTTGCATAACGTAGCAGAGTATGCAGTCAGCTTTCGCCTGGGGCAGAGCATACTGCGACAAGTAGATCGTGTTTTATGGACCATCGAGAAGTGTGCACGATGGGCAGTACCGCCACCACGTAAGTACTTAATTTTTTCTTACCTTGGCATTACTGCCTGCCTGCTTCTGAAATGATAATAAAATACAATAACAAACATTTCAATAAGCAAAATTTCTATTTTGACAGATAGTCTTCTTTATCATTTCATATAAATTATAAAATTTCCAAGCAGATATTTAACTGTTTGCGCATTATATATTGTATATTGTAATACTTCCATTTTTTTTTATACAATGATCAAGCGCGACGTGCATAGTGTTAAACCGATGGAAAGAGATACGCCTATTCGAACAATGAGTTAAGATGGTGTTACACTTTCTGGCTTCTTGTTATTATAAGATAATAATTCTCTTTACTTTAATAACCAAACTAACGCTATTGCGGCTTTTAAACCGGAACATAATGTTTCCATTATACTACTTGGGGGTAAAAAAAACGCTGCGGCTGTACGAAGACCATCTTTAACTAAAGAGACTAACCAGCAGTTAAAATACACATCACTATATTTCAGTTGACCAGGATGAACATCCACAGCCAGAACTGATCCGACCATTGCCTTGGGTGTTTTTTCTAACGATGCTAGTCGTTCTTCGCGTCATTAGGGAATCCATATCCCTAATAAATTTACTACTAGGTAAACCTCCACTAAGGTCAGCAGATGTGGTAAGTAATAGAATTTAAAGGACACATAATTTTTTGTGGTATAATCTTTAGAGAGATTTTTTTAGAAATAAAATTTATTAAGTTTCATACCATCGACATAATACTGCACCCTTAAACAAGAAACTTGGGTACTGTACACTCGCCTCTACTTCTTTCAAGAATGTTTTGGATTCTTAGAACTTTATTAACACAACTCCTCACTAATTTCCTTTTCGAAGCCGCGGTAATTTTATTCATAAATTCCTATATTTCCTTCATGGGAAAAAGAAACTTTTTAACGTAAGGTGTTTCGTCAAATTGATGCGCCCCGTAAACCTGGTGTTAGCTTTTATCATCTATTGTTTCTAGGTTACGTACATCCAAAGCAAGCGCCGATATCTTCGAACTTTAAAGTACCAGGGCAACAGGATAATGAGGGCGCGAGCCACGCCGGCTCAGCCAACGCAAACGTGGTTCAGTAGCGTTCAGTCTCTGTTTGAATTCACCATGTGCTTTCGAAGACACACCCAAAACTACGGCAATAATAATACCACCCGGATCAGTAACAATGATGAGGTTCTGGTACGATAATGTTTGTATTCATACCTTCCGTTATTGCTTAACCTATTATTTGTAAACCTATATTCAACAGGTATGCCTTTCAGGCAACTCTGATTGCAAAAGTGAAACTCCAAATGTATTTTAAAATTATTGAACTTAACCCTTTGCTCTCCGAGTGTTTTTTTATCTGGAAGTCTTACTGCACACCCGGGTTAAAAAACACGGAGCTACTGCTGTGTGACATTTTTGCGTTAGATAATCTGAGAAATTTAACTCTTGTTTTACTAATAGAGATCCCTGTTGGGCTTTTAACTAAATTCATTGAACGAAAATTTCCAATTTATCTAACTGCAATGAAAACATGTGGCGCAATGGCGGCGCCTACGGAGTGGAAAGGGTTAATATTTTTTTTTATTTATTTTTCACAGTGAAAACAAAACTGTCGTATTTATTGTAAAAAAGTAATGGTTGCAGTAAGATATTTAAAAATATAATTAATAGTTTTAAAAATTATTCAGGTTGTGAAACGCAATAAACGCGGCATACATGAGGTTAGTCCAGTTGCATCTATTAGCGAAACGTCTATGGAAAGGCTTATTGAGAAAATGATGGTAGATCTTCAGGCAGATTCCGATGACGACTCTAGTTATACGGTGAAACTTTATAAAAGAAAAGTTATTCTTAAGAAATTATCTGCATAAAATTACAAAAAATTAATGATTTCTTATGTTGCAGTTAACTAATCCTATGAGTGCAAAAAGCGATCAGTCTGGTGATGATGCTGATTCAGAGCAAGAACCGATTGTTGAAAATGTAATCTCTAATCAATCAACCACTCAGTTTATTAACAGCTGTCAAACTGACATATTGAAACCAAAAAATTACAAAGACCAGTTAAGCCATGATGTATCTGAATATGGTAATTCTCCAACAACAGATATTAAGTTTCAAAATAAAGAAAATATGAGGATAGAGGGATTGGAAGTGACTTCGAAAAACGAAACTAAATTGTTACTCCAAAGCGAAAGAAATTTTACGCAAAATTATAGACCACATAATCAGGCTAAGCTTAAGCCTGATATGGGTGAGTGTACAAATAACTTTTTAATTTAAAATGCACATTTCTTATTTAAAAAATATAGTCGATATAACTACTGAATGAGTATGAAACTCTTTGATAAGAATAAATATTCCCTTCTTGACTGCCTCCGTGGCGCAGTGGTTTACCCGCTTGCTTTGGAACGCAGAGGTATCCCGGGTTCGATTCCCGGGTTACGGAAGTAGTGGAGTATTGGTGGTGGAAGAGTTTTTAAACCTGCTTGATTAGCTAACACCCTGAATATCAATCTATCGCCAAAACATCATTGTGTTTCGACACTTATTCATGTCAGAGCCCGATGTGTTTTGTGAACTTAAGGTGAAAACGATGCCGAATTATTGTCCGTAACCGATAAAAAAATCTATGATTTTATACTTATGTCATAAAACGTCTTATGAATACTTAAATGGTTCAAATTGAACAATGTAAACATAGTTTAATAATAGCTCTCGAACTTTTCTTAGCACAATTATGTAAATTATTTTAAATAGTATAGTACAATTAAAAATTAAGTTAGGAAGTTGTTTTTCTGTTTTCCAAAAATTTAAATAAAACTTAAGAAATTGCTTCTTGTAGTACTACTCGAGTCACGGTTTATTGACAAAATGATTTTGTTGTTGTTTATAAGTGTACATGTAATACATGTATAAATACAAGATTTAATTTGTTTTCGATCAAAGGTATCTTTTAAATTAATAATATTTTTTCCAGCTAATGGAAAAGCAGTGAGAAGTGCTGACAGTAAAGATAAAGGTGACTTTATATATATATATATATTTTTTTTTTCAATAAAACATTCCTTAACATATTGAATACCACAGAGATCAACAGTGATACACATCAAAAGAGTGCTAACAATTTAAAATGTCGGCAAATGGCAATGAGTATCGATTTTTTATTATTAGCTTGTTAATATACTGAAAAAACTTAATCTCTAGTACATGTCATTTAAATATTTAAAAAGTTATATTTATGCATGAAACATAACAAATCAAATATTAAGTTCAAAGCGTGGCGTACAACGTGTTAAATAAAATCAACTAAGGCAAATCATATATCTGAACTACTGTATTGACAATAATAATTTTATTTACAGAGGTCTCGATAATACCATCTCAAGAAACAGCATGAGTAGCTATTGGGTGTTCCAGCATTTTTCTTTTAAGTTTTAGGTGTATTTTAACAACAAGGATCTGAAATGTTGATTAGAAATATGTTAACCTATTTCTAATGTATATTTCATAAGCTATTATGAAGTGTCTTCACATATTCTCGGTATAGATAACTGCTACCTTCTCCAACAGTTAGGAGCGTTGTCGCGTACCTTGTAAAATGATAAGTTTTAGATATCTATATACATGTAAAAATTCAACTTTAGAGTTGTACGTAAATTTTAATACAAACTTTGCTCCCAAAAATTTATTAGATATTGGGATTATTTGGATCAAATGTTTACCAAGTTTTAATTTATTTTTGTATGAGTAATGAATAATTTTTTTCATTCACATTCATCATTCCACATCTGCCATTATCAATGATATTTTCTATCCCATATATATAAAAAAAAGTCTATTATTTTTTACACATTCTGTTGGTATACATTTATTTAGCTTATATTATTCAATGGTGCGTTAGTACTAAAATTTTGATTGTTTTGATTGGTGCTACAAAACTTCTTATATATATATGAAATATTCATTTTTGTTACACCAATTAATGTTCACCATGATAATCCAAATTACCCTGTAAAAGGAGTCCAATCAGTAATCTATTACTAAAAATCTGTTGTTCAAATTACTAACAATACTAGCAAAGTAACACACGAGGTAAATATTCATACATAATGTAATAAGAGGCTAGAAATAGTAACGATGTTTTTGTTTTTATTTAAATACTTAAATCTTTAACATTTCCAAACACTAATTACAAACAAGATGACATGGTATATAGATATATCTATTTGTTTTCATTTATGTAATAGCAACTGTTTAAATAGTTTTTGGCATTATCTGTCAAATTACTTTTATTTTAAGATGGTTAAGGTTTTTTACTGATTTAGACGCTTTTGATAATAACGTTAAATTGTAAAATTAGTTCGTATTCAATTATGACTTTCTACGCAGTATATAGAATCTCATTAACAAAAAACTATTATTAAATATTTGGAACATAAAGTCATTATGTACATTAATGATCATTTCAAAAATAATTGTTAAGTTATATTTTAAATCTTAGTTTTTTGTTAGCTTTAAAATTACCTATAAAACAGTTATGTGTTCCTTTTATTAAAGTTTCCTTTTGTTAAGGTTTATTTCTGTAATTTTAAGTATATTTTTTTATGTGTACTGATTTTATAGTTCCTTGAATCACGACATACGCTACATTAATTTTTATGTTGATGTTGTGTGATTTGTAATGCACCATGACATGTAATATCTTTGTTTAAATATATTTTTACAATTGCAAGTCGTTACATAACTAAATTTTAAGAATTGTTACTAATAGTAATGTTTTAAAACATTCTGTAGACATCTCTCTAGCCTTGTAAGTGCATAATGCTTTCTTAAATGAAGACAAACTGCTAACTATAGTAGAGCCTAAGGCACAAGGGACAATATATGGTGTGAGCTTTTGATTGACTTGATATGTAAGATTTATAGCTATAAGTCAAATAAAATTATTTATCCTGTACATAACATATGAAACTTAAAATAATTTCCAAAGTTATTTGGCTGTGTAAAGAATAACGGAAGACTGTACGGGACTGACGGGGAATTCGGAAGAAATTTTAACTTTTGATTCTGGCCTATGGTCGAAAATTGCGGCAATTTATTTATCTTTATATTTTTTAATGTGTAGTTTTCTATATCTTTATAAATATTGCAAAGCATTGTTACAAATATATTTGAAATATATGTATATATAATCAAATGAATTTTCATTTTCTGCTCTTTTTCCCATAAACATTGTTTTGTTTTCAATTAAATGACCCCCTTGAGACGCCTGTTTTCTTTAAATAAACTCTGTAATCTATTTAAAATTAGTGTAAGTATTCGCTTTCAAATTAAAATAAATCAATAGGATAGTCATGGCATAAATAAACATTAAAATTGTTGAAACGAATAGAGACCTACTAATGGACAGTGTAACAGAAAAAGATTTTAATTACGGCATGTTCTCTGTTTTATATTAATACCGTGAGTGCAACGTTGATTTGGCTGTAGTTTCAAAATCAAGCTACAATAAGCATCTGTTGTCACCTGAGTATGAGCAGACCAGAGCTCAGGTACTGACGCCGTTTAGACGGAAAGTTCGTTATCAGTCCCCCCATGAACTGACAGCACTCGACGAGTTACTTTTCAAATATTGTTGTTTATTTTAAAACGTTTTTAAAGAACACACTTAACGCTTACGTAGTGTGTATTTTTATTGCTTATGTATCTATCTTTCAATAATGTATTCTCATGAAGGAATTTTATTAATTACTCATAGTGAAAAAGGCATATAGTTTACAAAGATTTATTATAAAAGTAATGTTATAATCATAAAACATAACAATATTAAGTTTACAAATGACTATAAATTTAAGTTTTAGGTTATAAATAAAAAACAAAAATATTAGAAATTTGTTCAAAAATGTTTCCGCCCGGGATCGAACCGGGGACCTTGTGCGTGTGAAGCACACGTGATAACCGCTACACTACGGAAACTTGAACTAAAATATCATAAATTTTATTTTCATAGAAAAGCATGAAATACCAATATAACCTAAAAATATTAATAATAAAAAAAATTACAAAGTACTTATTGTCTTCCACCAATACAATTACTATAATTTTATCAAAAATAATTAAATAACCTATCATATCTAATCATAACAATGTAGGTACGTATTATTTTTATTCTCTACCAATCTACTTTCTTTCTCAGTCTCGCGGCTACAACGCCCGCGGATAGTCGCAGACACGACATCATCGTGTAACTTTATTGTCGGTGTTAAGTTTGATTTTAAGGTACTAAGTATTGTGAGTAAAAGAAAAAATAGGCACCATGGATCCCGAAGCTTTCTTAGATTTGGCCAACCAGGTCATCAAATTGAAAATGTATCCCTATTTTGATGTTGCACATTCCCTATTATGTGCTTTAGCAGTCAGAGAAGATTTAGGATCTGGTAAGTTAGAATTGATTCTGTATAAAACTAAATCGACGGGAATATTCACCATTTCCTTCTTTTGGGATAATATTTGTATATTCGAGAATAACAAATTTTACCCAGATAGCAATATACAAAAATAAAGATACTAAATGAGTTAAAAATAGATATGTTCGGCGCGTCATAAATAAACTTACTAAAGCTGGTAATATCGATGGGCATTAGATTTAGTTTAAACACTAGTTTATGTAATGATATAAAATTTTAACAAAAGACAAAAAACTGACATGTTAAATTTATTTTGCATTTAACAGTTTACCACGTAAACAAATTTTCTTTATCAATCTTGCTGCAAAGACTACTAATTTGATAACAATTTATCAAGATGCAACTTACGAAATGTTTTTAATAATTCTCAAAAGAGAGGTTAGGTTTTTTGACCTTCTGACAGTAACAATCTACTAAAACGAACTGTTACCAGATTTTTTCAAATTATCCTTAATTTTGACTAGATGGCGTAATTCCCAAAATGTATTAGTTAAAACTGGCATAGGATTATGCTTAAATCTATAATAAAATTTTTAGTGAGTAGCTTATAATCGAATATATAAAAATGAGATTCCTACTTGGGGCTCGTCCGGGATTTGAACCCGGGACCTCTCGCACCCGAAGCGAGAATCATACCCCTAGACCAACGAGCCTGTTGAGTACAATACAAATTTTCACGATAAATTCTTAAAATGTAAAAAAAAACAATCTTTATTTTAAACAAAAAATTTAAATATTAGCAATAACATAAGCTATCTATAATATTTTTAGAGGGTCACGGCAATATAATTTCCATTTGGAGTCTGAAAAATTCTTTTATTAAATTTCAGGGGCGCAGACCTTTTCCCGTAAGCATCCCTTGGCTTGCTGGCTGTCCACCATACTAGTGATCTTCGCGGGCGGCATGGTGGCCAACGGTCTGCTTGGGGAACCAATACTCGCGCCGCTAAAGAATACACCACAACTTCTCATTGGAACAATAACATGGTTGGTGTACACACTTAAGAACTGCCCTCTGCTTGTACTATTTTAACGCCAACACTCGCGTTAAAATGTTAGATGCGCGTGATTGCTTTGAGACGTGCTAGCGTAATGAGGTACACTAGTATCACCAACTATTAGGATAAGAACAGATCGGTTGGAAAGAAATAGCGATAAATTATAACAGTAAATGAAAATAAAATGTTAAACGTATAGGTAAACGCCGTTTACTGTACATATTATTGAATGAAGCATATAAGAATTAACATCTATATTATTTCACTTCAGTCACACTATTATAAACATATAAATTTAGATCCAATCATGATCGGCGACCGAAATGTAATAATTTGTTATTTATTGTTATAAATGAAAATTGTTAATAATTATCTTATTGATATTTATATGCATTTTCATACGTTGCATAAATCAAATCCATATACCCAATTCCTGAGCCAGTTTTTTTTCCATCAACCACTTCCAAACTGATAAATTAATTTTTTTTACAACTATTGTAGTAAAACTGATGTTAAGTAGTCACTATATTATATTGAAGCAAAGCAATTCCTTTGGTGTCGCGTGCCTGTTGTTGAACACGAAAAAACATGAACTTCAAAATTTACTTAAAACGGTGTTATAAGGAATCTATATAAGTGTCGGTCAAAACATGCACAAATAACTTATACTATATATATTAGTATATACAATACATTTATTATATCTTGTTTCTTTATTTTCGTCACATACATTGAGGTTGTGTGCAATTAGTAGTATATTTGCTTTCTACAAGATTTTTTCTGTCTATTAGTATTTTTTTTGTTTATCTTAGTACAAACATTAAATAATAACAGTATTTTTCTCTAGTCTGAAGTGAATATTTATATTTAATTCACAGGTATTTAGTATTTTACACACCATTCGACGTGGGATATAAAGTGGCCAAATTCCTACCGGTGAAAATAGTAGCGTCAGCAATGAAAGAAATATACCGCGCAAAAAAAGTTTACGACGGTGTCAGCCACGCTTCCAAGTTGTATCCCAACGCCTACATTATTATGGTTATCGTCGGTAAGTTTATTGAATTATTTTAGCTTATCATCTACATGTAATAAATACACAAATTACATTTACGTAACTAATAAAACAAATACTCTGTGGAATCAGTTGTCGCCAGCGATGTTTCCTATCCGATACGACCAGCTGCGAACTAGGCCGGCAATGCCACGGTTTCTGCAACCGTAACCGCTCGTTCGTTTGCCTAGTCTGTCCAAAAAAAAAAACCTAAACAATAGTATAACAAATTTTAAAATTATCTCTTCACCTAGATCATATTAGCGGGTATCATTACCTTTTAGTCACTTAGCAATAATCGGGAAATTAGTATGATTACATGCCGCATTATCTAAAAATATCGGTGTATTAATGAATATATCATGAGCACATTATTTATCATTTAACACTAAATTTACCAGACCAATGAAAATGACTGGTTCGACGATTTCAATTTGAAATTGCTAATTCAAGCAACACTTTGTTTCCGAAATGTCATGACATTAGTATTTTTATACATACGCGAAAAAAAATTCGTTATGGATACTTATACCTGTACCAGTCAAAATGGCTGATGTATGTTTCTATGTGATATAATGTTATTGGTAATGTGTGTCTGTGGTAATTGTGGTAAGGACGAATATATGTGAATTCCTATAAAACAAATTCCATAAAAACTGCGATTCTGATGCAATATATGATACATTTTCAGATTCAGACTTCAGTTTTGAGATTTCTGTACTTATGATTTTAATTTTTTTGTGTATGCTATTAAGCGATATTAATATAGATATTGAAATATTAAAAACTAAAATATTTGGGTACAAACTAAATTTACGGTAAGATGGTAGCCAATTATAAATTTCGACTAATTGACATTGAGTTATTAGACAACCAAAGCGATACATATGGTAGTAAACATGGACATATTATTATCGGGAGTAGAGTTAGATAAATTTTTTAAACCGGTAATGGTGATAAGTCAAGTGACAGTCGAATAAAAACCCTTTTCAAATTTTGCGTATAACAAGACATGATTTCCTTACTGTTCTAAAGACGTAAATGAACGTGAAATACAAGATCAGCAAATTGAAATTGCCACAGTCGGGACTATTTGTAAAAAAAATAATTGAATTTTTCGAATATTTTCATAGAAGCCCGGGCCTACACCGCTCACAAAAATAAATATTATTAAGGGTATTTTTATTACCGAGTGAACATCATGTATTGGCAACATATATGGGCTTCTACAAAGCTAAAAACTTTTCAAGCTCTGGGGAAGAAATGAATACTTTTAAAAGCATAATATAGTATAATATAGCAAGAAAATATTTAGTGCTATGTTATATACACGTGGGATGTAACATACAAACAATTTGATACCATTTACACTGAGAATATATATAGAATAACAAGTGGGGACCAAAATTTTCCCACAACTTATACACCAACTTACACAACGCTGCCTTTACTGAGATTTTATGTTATATTCTATACGACAAAATGAAACAAAATTTACAAAAAGAGAAATTTTCTTTGATTTCAACAGAGACAGGTAATAAAAAGCTTTATGCTATATTTAATAACTATGTAAGGGTAGATGAACATCTATTCCTAACAAAGGCTTGATGTAGGTTTACACAATATGTGCCTTATAATGTTTAAATATAATGCTTAAATTTCGAATTAGTAGCCAGAGTTATTTAAAACTAATTATAAATAAAAAAATCTATAACTTCTATAAAAAAAATAATATTACTATTTGTATATGTATTACAATTTATTTTATCACCTATTGTTATTTTACATTTTTTGTATGTTATAAATACAAGAAACACCACTAACGACGTTTTCGAAAGACCAATCATTTTGATTTGTTGCGATAAAAGTGTATATATCCATGTATATAAATTGCTGGTAAATCTGGTATCAAATAGAATTCTCAATGAATCATGATAAACTTTCGTACCTACCTACCATTTCCTTTATTTCCAGCAAACAATATGTTTTATTTTATATTATATATAACTTCATTCATATATCACTTGTGTCAATAGTCATCAATAAATAGTTTTAATGGTATATTGTCTTATATAGTCATAATTCATTGTTGGACGAACAATTAACGTCAAAATGAACAGAATAATAGAGACATTATTATATTTCACAATTTGTATTGTATACGTGACTTATAAACTACGAGTATGTAACAGTATAATATTTTTATCACATGCATTCGAGTACATTTGACAGACAATGTTAGAGTGATTATTAACTTTTCTCACAGGAACATTAAAAGGCAATGGTGCTGGATTTACTAAGCTGGTGGAGCGACTGGTTCGCGGCGCTTGGACTCCTACCGCTATGGAAACTATGCAGCCAAGTTTGTATGTATTATCACGTTTAACTTACTATATTATTAATAGAGAGCATCTGTGCTGTGGATGGACATTATCGGTTATAGAAAATAAGAAATATAGGCAAGAAATAATTTTATTGAGTTTCGATCACAGCTCCTGTTACAACTGCTAAACAGGAGTGTGGAAGGCTCAAAAACTAGAAAAATATTGTTACATATGATGTACTTACAGAACTCAAGATTATTATCAAATTATTTATTATACGGAATTATTAATATATCAATCCCATCGTACTGTTATCAAAAAATATCTTAAAATATTCTAGAGGGTAATAGGTACTTATACGTAATTATAGTAATACATTTTAAACATTAAATTGACTTTGACTGTCTCGTAACGCTGAGGTTCCGGGTTCGATTCCGGACCACAGGAGTAGTAGAGTGTGGAATGGTGGTAGGGTTTTTCAAAACACGTCTGGCTATCATCAATCTGCCGCCATAACACCACTACTGTGTTCTGGCAGTCATAAATGTGAGTGTCAGAAGTATTCTGGACGAACACGCTTCACCATCTACTGCCTCATTGTCCCTTAAAATCAGGTGAAATCAAAGCAGTGTTAGCCTATAACCAATAAAAAATAACAATTAAGATTAACACAATAAACATGTTACATTACCAGAAATATCACAACACGGGAAATTTTGTTGGCACAGCCTATTAAGAATATTTAATAAGTACCTATTGGATTTAATTAGATGCCTAACAGTTCAATTATGATATTGAAATTTCCATTTCAGCTACACGAAGGCATCGCTGGTAGCTTCGGTGATTTTCGTTCTGGACAAAAAGACAGACCTGATATCCGCACCGCATGCGCTTGTCTACTTCGGCATTGTCATCTTTTTCGTCTACTTTAAGGTAGCTTTTCGCATACGTAACACAACCTCCTGTGTTGTTCATCTAATAATCGAATTAACAGTAAAGAACTAGATAACGGGCAGTCTGTATTCGAGTAAACACATCCCTTTTCAAACAAAAAAAAAACTATATAAATTATTGTTTACTGTTCACACTCATCGATCAAGTTGCATAGATTAGTTAGTACGAGAAGTTAAACAATTTGCCAACATATAGCACTTCAATTTGTTAAATTTAACATAAAAATCGTTTGAATTGAAAGAAGTAAGCAAGTGATTGCTCACAAACGTACTAATAGTCATGAGGCCTACGGTGGTAAAGTGCAATGGCGTAGTAATATTTTACAATAACTGTTGCTGCAATATTTAGACTTAATTGCGTAGTTATTTTATATAGTGTTTACGGCTGGGACGCTGAAATATACAGAGTAAAAGTGTTCAAATTAAAAATTGATTCAGTCCTAACTTGCAACCTGCCTTTCATTTTATCCTTTGAATTGACGTTCATCAGGGCATAATGCGAATTATCGTTGTTTTCAAAAATTTTGATATTATGTTAACAGTTATCTTCGATTTTACTGGGTATCCACGATCCCTTCGTTCCATTCGAGAATCTATTCTGCGCATTGTTCCTTGGCGGAATTTGGGACTCGCTCGCCAAGCTGCTCGGCAAGGGACAGCCCAAGGAGGAGACCAAGGATACCAAGAAGACTAATTAGCAGATTAATGAAGTAAGTATTATAAATCTCTGCGGTCTGATGTCGAGTGTGACACGAGGTTTACAGGACGCGTATTTAGACGCAAAAAAATTAATTAAAAAATTCACTTAACTTAAATGTGTCCTTGTTTTCAGTTTATTTTTTTTCATTCTTAATGACAACTTTTATTTACATTTTTTTCCAAAATATAAAGTCAATAATAATCAAATAATAAACAAAACCTTGAAAAGTAAACCGCTTAGTTCCGTTAACTTAGTGTTTAAATAGTTAATACTATATATAATATAGATGTTATTAAAACGTGTAATTTTATATTATAATCGTAAGATAGAGTGTCACGAATTTGATTAATGTTTTCCTTGTTGTCTTTTTTATATATTTTTAATGTACCCATATCTCCATTGCGATATCTCAAGGCTTAATCAAATATTTCTTCAGGATCTTCTATTGGTCCCTAAAAGATTTAATTGTCCACAAGGAGCCACTACCGCCTATGTTGAGAATCTAGATAATTATAATAAAAAAATCTTCCGCCGTTTGAAGATTAGCAGACCTTTATTAGTTATATTTATTAGAAGAGATTTATGTTGCTGATATGTTGTTATGAATTTTTATTCAATATCATTTTAATAATCAATATATATTTTGCAGGTCGACAACAACACTGCGAAACCTTATCATTTGACACCGACAATACAGATAGCGACGTTTGTAATCTGTTAATCAGATACATTAATAAATAAGTTTAGATTTTATTAGTATATACGATTGACCTTGTTAATGACAAAATGAAAAAAAAAATAAAAAAAATAGAAAAACACGTAAAACATGAGAAAAAAATGGCACAACGACCAATGTTCAATTTTTATTAATTTTAATCCGAACTAGTCATAATAATGCGCTGCATATGATATTTGTGAAGTGACTAAGTTTGCGTTTGCTTGTATAGTTCCTTTGACCAAAGGTTATATTGTTATTATTATTACTTAGATATGAGAGAACGTTGCCGAATTTATTTACAAAACCAAAATAATATTAACATTATTTGTACAATTATTTCATAAATTTCGAATTACTATATAAGGAAATGAATTACTGTATAATAATTTTATTTGCTTATAATGTTTTTGTTTTCTTTTTCGTAAATGTATGTTGTGTAAAAAACTTTTCGAGCATTGAATAATAATTTAAGTTAGATTATACCTTACCTTTCGACCGAATTACGATATTTTCGACTTCCTTTTTAACTTTGAAGGCAGTATCCATATTATTTGATTGTTGTCAATATTCATACTATTACCGAATTTCGAAACGCCTGATTTATTCGCATGGGTGCAAGCGATGAGAGACACGCGTTTCGTAATTCATTTCCTTTTTTGTTAATTAATTTTAAAAAATAATTGATATTTATGTATTTATTAATTTCAAAAATGTTTAAAAATAATAAAGGAAGTATTAAATTGTTTTTATTATAGTACGGAGTTTCATTACATGTCAACAAGCCATTTAAAATAATTGATCTCGACGATTTTAATCCCAAATAACTGATATTGTTTTTAAAGCCAAAGTATTCTAGTACGGCCTCATTGCCACTTCACGTATTTTCATTCATCTGCAATAAAACTCAGTTCTTGCTAGAGTATTACGAAACATAGAACCAGATAAACTTCTAACCTGGTATAAAGCGCAGGTGCAGATTTGTGTCCTTGTTGGGTCAATCGACATCGATGATTTCGAATGACCCACAGATCAGAGCGATACAGTCAATAAGGATGTGTTGTGTGCATGATTCGGATAAATAGTGATTATTTATAAATAAATACCATATATAAAAAATTAACTCATGAGATTGAGGACCCCTTTTTGTTCCCGGTTCAAAATAATGTAAAAGAGACGGAAGGAACGAAGTAGACCTTATTTTATTTTTGCTTAATAATAATAAGACAAACTTGAAATAAACATATTAAATAAACTGCGCTGTGAAAATCATGTGGGTACATTAGTTACATGGAGTAATCGTTTATCTATTTGTGCAGGCATCTCTCGAATGGTACTAAATCGACTTTAATGCAGGCTTGATATTTAGAAAGTCATTTTTTGCGAATAAAACTACCTCCGCCAAATCGAACCTGGTTATATTGCCATCAAATTCAGTATGAAAATGAGCTGCACTTCCGTAAAGATAATAAATAGACATGTAATCTACTTAAAATAGTAATTGCATTTTATCTTAATTCATACTTATTTTTCGATGACAAATGAAAGTGAATGCCACGGGTGTCTCCGATCTATCACAATAATCTCTCGTTAATGTTAAATTATTAAATAAACAGGATTTTTCGTAACAATACGATGTACAGATGGCTAAAATTATAACCAATTATATTACAAGAACCGAATAAGTTACATTTGATCTCAATTAATTCAAATATGACATTTTAGGATTGAACACTCGTCAAAAAAACAAGAAATGCTAAATACGTTAGATCGATTCAAGGTCAAGCAGTTGCGATACATACAACCGAACATTATTTTGTACTTTAAATGTTATTAACTTGAAAGATCTGTTACAGAATTTTTAAAATATTTTATATTGTTAATGAGAATTACAGGATAATTAACTTTATGCAGTAGCAGCGCCGGATGGAAGACGACTTACGGTATTCTAGTGAGGTTAGTTTATAAGAGGCATACGTGCGAGGTCACTGTCATCCAGAGGCTGCGGTAGGTGCGGCTTATACCGTTGCGAATACTATGGATGGAATAAAGTAAAATCTAATAAACGAAAGTGTCACAGTGTATATTAAGGGACGTTTATGAGTATTCGAACTTCCAATTTATTTCTGTAAAATTCCGTACAAAGTTTTGACCATTTATATTAATAATATATCATTGATATTTAAATTAAACATGCTTTGTCCTTTTTTTCCCTAATAATTTTAAAAATGTATCTCACTCAACACTACGAAAGTAGCTGTTTATAAATTTTCTATTTTAATACTTTATAACAGCAATCAATTTACAATGATAATGTTTAAAATAAAAGAGGAAGCATTTATTATATTATTATAAAACTTTTATTATAAGAATCCGAAATGTTTATTGAAGAAGAAAACAATAACAAAACATTTTAGTTACGATAACAATCAGATTTATATTTCGAAACTGATATTATTTTATTATACGACGAAGAAAATCTGTCGACTATCTAAAAAAATTTATGCCCACATAATTTTTCATACGTACATGTAGTCAAGCCCTTTGTTTCGTTGTACAGTAATATCTCATATAACAGTGATACCCGAAAAATCATTGTCTAGTTACAACCGCTAAAATGAACAATTTATGTAAACTACCTCACTATGAGCATAATATATGCATTGTAACGATAATTAATAATTGCAACGATAGTCATTATTTTTGTTCTTCAACGAGGTAAATAAATGTTCGCTAATACCGTTCGGTGTGATTTCATTCCACAAGTTAGCAATGCATTGACTGTGGCAGGCCTGTAGTGCGGCCTGCGTTCGGGCAAGTGATCACGCGATCGCGCCGCGTCTTGTTCTCAGTGGCAGACGGGTAAGCGGTCAGCACCGGCGCGAACGCTGCCTACTCACAACACAATTCAATTTATACTTATTTATTTAATGCAATTGAGTGTTATTGCACGCCGTCTACGTTAATGGGAGTGGAAACCAAATAGGTGAGTGTTTTAGATTACGGTTATATGAAAACGAACGGGAGTTCATCTGGGAAACAGTTATACTTGATTTGTTTCATGATCTCTTGGACGATTTGTCTGATTTTATTTTTAAAACAAGAGTATGTAATAGCTTAATGTCATTATACTTTTACATGCGATAACTTACTGCTTTTATGCTCTGTATTTGTATTACTACGTGGGCACTTAAAATGTTTAAATTCATATTTCTAAATTACCTTTATGCCTTGTTAAATTTGAAATATAAGAATTAGGGACAATTATGAAAACTTTAGACTAAAAAATGTTAGTTAAGGACTTACATTATAATAACATTGCTCGCATATTATATAAAATATAATTATTTTGTTCCCAAATACAATTTTTTAATTTTTTTAAAATGATTGTTTTTTTAAAAGTTTACAATAATGCATGTCTCATAAAGTACAAAAGTTAATTTATTAAATGCCTTTTAATAACCTGTACTTATATTCAACTTTATAAGGGTTAATACAGTGAACCATTGGGTCTATGATTCATTTCTATTGAACCGCGCAATATTCTTAGTGAAGTAGGGTTGAAACTCATTTTGCGTTGTGGACAACGGGCGTTTTCCATCGTCCCGTAATATGCATTTTAATGAAGACTGGTACTGGTTCTATTTTAATCCTCGTGTTTTAAGGTGCATCTGTAATTCTGTCTTGTTATAGATGTTAACGTATTTTTTATTTGTTTTAATAATAATCCCTTCGATTTGACTTCTTATTTATGAACCTTTTTAATTTCATAATATTACATATAAACGACATTTTTGTTATTTAACTTTCTATCCGTATATGTAAAATCTTAAAATCCTTGTTTTTGAGAACTTTATACGAGTAGTTACGTTAAATTATTCAAATTTATTTTTTTAATAGAAATTATTTT
>DWQX01003402.1:0-17962 GCA_018245475.1 Pharmacophagus antenor
ATATAAATTTACATAATTTTTGTCAAGTATTTCTTCACCTATCCTTATCAATACTCACTCTCATATTTTCATAAGATTCGGTACTTTTTTGAATTTACCTATGTTTACTCATATTCTACCAGAATTTTAAAATACACGCTGTTTATTAAAATGACTGGATCCCTAGCGCAGTGGTTTACCCGCTTGCCGTGTAAAGCGGAGGTTCCGGGTTCGATTTCCGAGCCACAGGAGTCTGGATGGAAATAGGGTTTTTAAAACCCGCCTGGCTATAGCTACCACCTAAATCAATATCAATCTGCAGATATTACAGCACTTCTGTGTTCCGGCAGTCATACATGTGATAGCCAGACGTATTCTGGGCGAATACGTTTCACTATATACGACTTCAATGTCACATATGAAATAGTGATGAAGTCTTAGCCAATAACCAATAGAAATAATATATATACATAAAAGTTTTTTTTCGTGTTACAATTACGTTATCACCAAACCACTAATGATGATTTTTATAAATTTACTTGCTTTAGATGAAGGCGTTTTAAATAATAATGATCTAAGCGTACTTTGCATGCATCGTTGCTTACGTGGACTTATGTATTACATAGATAGGAGACAGAATTCTTGTCAGCCTTGAACCAACCATTTAAATCGCCGCATATCCGCTGTCAATTTACAATTTGTTGCGGTATATAAACAGTATTGATGTGATAAGAGTCGCTATTACATTTTGTGATAGTGTTTAAACTAGTTTCACATTTGATATAAATTCGAATGTAATCTGACTCATTTGATGTCAGAAAGTTTTATAATTTTCAATTTCCATATAAATGTTAATGTCACATCGAAAATATGTCAAGTTTAAAATGTACAGGAGAGTTTCTTAGTCCTAATATATTGTAACGAACTTACGAAAAAATTAAGTATTATCCCTTAACCCTTTTAGTATGTCCAATTGATGGCCTGCGCGGGCGAGAACCGGATATATCCGGCATTCCACCATTGATTAGTGCTATATAGATTTCTGTGTTAATATTAAAGCTACATATAACTGTTATTGGGAAAACATTATTTCGTTTCGCATTAATTTAATATATGTTTAGGAAAATCGTCATACAAAGGAGTACAGGCTGTGGACACCGCCATTTGGTGCGGTACCTCGTTCAGCGGGTGCGTCGCGGCGGAAAGAGTGGTCGTGCCGAAAGTGTCAAACTTAAAGCGACTGTAACTCACTATGCGATAATAAGAGATACGTTTCAATCATATCTACGGGATGCTACATTGTGTACACAACGTGCTTATCTTTTCAACACTAGATTAACCAGACTCGAAATTTTGACGGACTAACTCTAGATAAAAAGTTCTGTATACTAATATGCGTTAGATTTTTTTTATTTTTTAATGCTGCCTCTGGCAATATTATTTCATACATTTAATTGTAAAATGGGAAAAATAAGTATACAATAACGCACAAAATTACTGCAGACTCAAAAAGAAAACAATAAAAATTTATCGGTAAATTTAGTGTTAAAATACCTGACGCGACAGACAATTATTAGACCAATATGGAAACATAACAAGGCAATAGCGGCATCGCATTAAGGCGGAAAATTCTTCTTATTCGTCTACAAAAGCAATGATGTGAAATTATTCAAACAAACTTAATCATCATAATTATTACTGCAAATATCAAAATGGCAACGAAGATAAAAAAATCACATAATTAATGTGATTTTTTTTTAATGTTTGGCCCAGCGTTAGGCAAATAATTAGATTATTGTTTTATTCTCAATTCTCACGAGGGTCTTAACACATCGTTGACCGGGTTTTTATTATATAACTAATGCTTGTGCCCGGCGATTTATTAAAAAATTGAAAATTTTCATAACTAAATCTAAACAACTTTTTTAATACGTTATATATCCATTAGGAATTATGTACATATGTTATTTTTTGACAGTAACAGATTTGAGTACAAAGTACTTCTTTAATCACATATAATCGAGAGACGTCATATGACGTTCCCGATCAACAGTAAGTTAAGATCAATAAATTCGTGTGGTAATATAAGCTGATCTCCTCCATTTTTCGACAAAACAAATAATTAAAATTCACTGTATAGTTGTGATAATGTTATAATACGATAAGGCAACGAACAATCTGATGTATTTTTTTATCAGTAATGGGTTAACTTGTCCTTAAATGATAAACGATTTTAAGTGTTAATGAGGCTGTAGATGATAAAGCATGCACCATCAGAGAAAACTAGCTCTCACATCTATGACTGCCGGAACACACCAATGCTGATAGAGCGCGTCAGATTGACATCGAGGATTGTAGCTAGCCAGGCGGTTTCAACAAAACCCCACCACTATCCTGACTACTAGTAATGCAATCCGGGAATCGAACCCGGGACATCCGCGTTAGAAGGTAAACGAAAATCCACTGAGCCACGAAGGCAGTTAAAATGTATTCTCAATTTAAATCAGCATATAATATTAAGATTGTTTTAACAAACACACTACACTATATTTTAGTGTCGACAAAGTTCGCATTAAACTCATGCGGATGTTATAATATCCTTTATTATTTTTAAGATTAAGTTAAATGAAAAAAATGATTTCTTACTTTTGATTAACAATTCAAAATTACAGTTCGAAGAACAGAAAAAAATATGTTTGTTATTATTTTATAGTTTGGGGGGATTAAAAATTATTTTCATTAATAACTTTTTATAATATTTTCTTTCTATTGAATTAACAGACAAAATTACGGTCTAAATTATTAATGTCGCCTGAGGAAGCCTATAACACGAGAGACATCAAAAGGCGCGTTATTTACTCAGAAGCCTCATCACATAATTTTTGTTAACTCTTTTTAGTAAAACTCCTTTAGATAAAACCGAAAACCTTTCTCTGATCTGACGGTTGCTTGATTTTGACCCCTTCTATTATCTGATGGTTTTGACGAGGAATAAACCCTTAAAACCGGACCGCACTTGACAACTTATAATTAGAACAATACACAAATGGATACTGAGTTTCTTTTTATAATGTCAAATGCATGTAATACATTAACGAAATCTTCTATTTTTCGAATTGTCCATTTCTACGGTTCATTATTATGTGGTGTTCCAAATATGAATAAAGAAAGTCTCCGGTCGCGGCTGAACGCGCGCATGTCGCGAACAATGCCGGCGTCCCTCTTCTTACGGTACAGTCACACGAAGATAGAATCGATTGCGACATAGAGGAAGACGCCTTGTTGGGACCACGAACAATGTCGTGTCTACGAGTGTGAACATCAACAGCGTCGCTCAAAAAACGGGAAGTAGCCGATTCACTGACACGAAGTTAATGAAACAATTAAGTTGTATAAAGAATGAAAAGTTTTACTGTCGTAACAAACAAATCTTGATGTTGCGACTTTTTATATATATATATAACCTCGTTATTATAGATCGTTATCGTTATTATATGTATCTAGCGTTAATAAAAAAAACTTCTTGTTTATGGCATATTAATTTTAAAAAATATATATCTATTATTATATACTCATTTCCTTTACAGTGTACTGAGCTGTATACGTTTTTTTCGAAGTGTGTTTTCCTATCACGTTTAGTACCTATTTCTGACATCATAATTTGTATAAAGCATTTTGATAAACCAAAGCTGATTTTACTTAGTAAATTGTTATCTTTAGACAAGTTTGTATAAAATAATATTTATGTATAATTACAATATAATAGCATCAGTACGAGACACATTTTTGGGCTTTGCAAAAATACCTGCTACCTACAAAATCCATTAAGTATCCAGCTAAAAACAATTCGAAACTGAAGTCAATGCTAATCAATAAACTATTCAAACTTCAAGTTAAATTAAATTAAAAATAAATTATGACCTACACCTCTAACAAAACTTGCCACGTTATCATAATACAGAAAATTAATTTTTTTTATCGATAATGGTCTTACGCTTGTTCTCGATTTCTCTTTATGTTAAGCGACAATGAGCCCGTAGATAATGTAACGTGATCGCCCAGACTACATTTAACTTTCACATGTATGTATAATAAGTAAGTGTAAGTATAACTACCGGAACACAGCAATGCTGTTATGGATATTGAGGGTGGTGGTAGTTAGTCAGGCGGGTTTGAAAAACTCTACCACCATCCAGACTTTACTACTCCTGTGGCCCGGGAATCGAACTCGGGACCTCCGCGTTACAAGGCAAGCTGCTAAACCACTGCGCCACGGAGGCAGACTATATAATACAGCGTATAAGGATGTTAAATAAACGGCCAAATGTAAGACAGACTCGCACTACAAACGGTCACGCACTAACACATATAAAGTCACGTTTTTTGTAAATATACATTTCTTTTTATCGTTTGTAGCGGCAGTAGGAATACATAATCTGTGAAAATTACAACTCTCTACCTAATACTTTTAATGAGATAGAGCACGCTGACGGACGAACAGATAGACGGACCTAATATTTACTGCCCAGAAGTATAAAATAAAAATAAGAAAACCTTGTATAAAAATTTTAACTAAATTTAAACATTAATTCAAGGCCAATAATAAAATATCATATGGAATCGAGACTTAAATCTCTACGAAATCACATGGAACGAAACGCAAAAATTTAAATGAAATCATAACATTTTGCCTACTATCGCGGTCGCCCTTAATTCTATGAGTTCGTTTGTTATGCGTGAAAAAACAATACCGTACATATTATACAGCACAGTTATCAACTGTGATAACGGATACAAAGTAACATTAGCACTTTGTTTAGGTCGTTGTTTCAAAAGCGTTTTAAACAATCAATTCAATGCGTTTGAAAAAATATAATCGTTGTTTTAAAAATTCTGTATTGTATATTTATTATCATATATACAAAAGTGATGGCAAATATATCTTTAAACTTCAATTACATATATACGTAGAACTACTAGCGTATAGAATAAACTAAAGACTATTGTCGTAATGTTTAAATTATATTAACCATGAAAATAACAAATTCTCTAAGAAACCAATGTAAAGACAGAAGTTCAATATGAAGTCCATATACTTTTGTAAAAGGCTACCGTAACATATTTATGTATAAGCTACATTTTCATTATTATAATTTTCTGGTAGTTTATTCGGTTCAAAAATTTGCATTTCCCGAACGCTAACATTCTGATTGTATTCTCGAAATCGTATATAACCAGTTCCAAAATAAAGAAGAGTCAAATCGCTCCAACAAGGCTACATTCCTTCTCCCCAAAAAGTAATTATTTGTAAAGTGGACTAATTTACTTATTCTTTTTAATATACTTAATCAGAAAATGTACATAAATTATATTTCGAGGATGCGTTTTCTATAAAATATAATTAATTTAGAGTTTTCATTTACTTACAGTAACACTCAAGAAATCTTTACTCGTAATAAAACGTCGTCAATATTGTAAGCTCGGAAAGATTTTCTAAAGAAAATTTACTGATTCTTTAAACTTCATTACATATTTTAACATCAGCATTTAATTAAACGTCCAGGCATACTTACCTTCACCTAAAAAAGAGAAACGTTTTCCTCTAATAAAATATCCTCTACATCTTCGCTAACCTGTTTCCATATTCAAAATATAAATTTCTTTAAAAACAAAACTTCACTTCACTCGTCAAACGTTTCGGTGAGCGTTTAAATTAAAACTAAAAAGATATAGGAATCCAGGTAAAATGTGAAAACAGGGAGATAAGATAAAATAACAGATTCGCGATGACGTACATATGAGAGATGGTGTATAATCCATGCAAATTAACTTTTTGTACACCAGATCGCTTCACTTTTATATAAGTAACAACGGATACAATGTATTTTTCTTAATAACTAATTATAATACGCAAACAATTCTAGGACTGTATAAATAATTATGATGATAAGAATCATATGGACAAATACGGATTGCCGGCATTAGGATGTGTAAATGAATGGACTGAATGTTACAACTTTTGTAATGTAAGTTACAGTTTGAGTTGTGGATGATCTAGTAAAGAACAGGTAATACGCTACCTACAAAAAGGTTGATGGATATAGACAAGATATATTAGAATGTGTAGAAATAAAATATGGACTGGCCCGTTGGTATAACGGTAGTAACCTCTGATTCTTACATCAGGGGTCGCGGGTTCGATTTCCTCTCACGGCAAACATTTATACGATAAACATTTGTGTTTGTTCTGTCTGGTTGGTAATATATATTTATTAAAGTAATTATTTGAAAATATCTACGTATGTCAGTCTCTGATAACCTATACCACAAGTGCCTAGCTACCTATCTTGGGATAGAGTACTATGTGTGAAATGTCCCAGATATTTATTTATTTATTATATAATCTGGTGACAAGCACACTTGTTTGTTTGTGGGGTCTGTGTCGTATGTGATGATGTACTCGTATAATTTACGTAGACACCTCTACGCTCCGAGACAAAGGATGAAACCTTTTTAATTTTAATTAAAACAAAATAGATTTACCAGTCCTGCCAGTATCACGGAACAACTTTCGAAAGAAAGTTCTTTATTCTATGACATGCGATCAAGGTTCTTTTTTTTTAATTATTTTGGTCAACTTTTATTTATGCTTTATTTGCAAAACAGAAAATATAAGAATATCTCAACGCACCAAACTACCCAAGAAACGAAAAACGAACCGTGAAAAAATGTTGTAAATGTAATGTTTTCACGATAAATATTTGCATACTAATATTAAATACAAATTTTCTTTTACACAGGCCAATAGCTTGTTTCAGTTAAAATTATTATTTGTACAGAAGTCTAATAATTATATTAAATTTTGCCGTAGTAATTTTAACGTTGGAAAAAGTACGAATGAATTATATAAATGGGATGTTTTACAAATGAAAGGCGAATAAAATTGATATCGTAAATTAACTTTTTTACAGTTCCGTGTCCGTGTGAACCATTACTTTGGCGCAAAAATGAATAATATTTAATTTTACAGGTCCACCCTCACTTCGATGTCCATGATACATAAATATATATAACCACTAATATATTTAATAGTGGTCGCACGCCCCTTTTCTCTGGGCGTAGTAATTTTTTCAATATTTTATTATTTCTTTATATTATAGTTAATATTAAAACAGATCCTCTCCAATACGTTTACCAATTTATGCTTCCATTGATGAATAATAAGTTAATAGATCACTCGTTCACGCCGGCGTGTTACACAACTAAAAATTATGTTTAATGTCAACGTGTAGCAATTGTTTATTATTGACATTGTTAGTTGAAAGGTATAGGATATATTTATACATGAAACATCGATTATAGAATTATACGACATTTATCAACGACGTTTGTCAAATTTGTGGCGTCGAACGTGTTAACTAACATCGTTTAAAATACATATTTGGAATCAGAAAACAAATTCTCTTGTTAAATGTTTTGTTTCAATTTTGAGAACAAAGTTTACCGTTACATTTATACGTAATGAATGAGCGCCATAAATCACCTGATATATGGAAATATAATTGTCCTTATAGCGACTATTTAAAAATGCGCCAAGGACAAGTTAATACCTGTATACGGTGTTGAAGTCATATTATAGGACGATCATCATCAATGACATGCAGTCACCGCGAGCACAATGACCAAACGACACATCCTCTCGGCGTCACAGACGCCAATGTTGGCGCTTCACGCAATTTCGCAGCCGGAATAATGACAATGAGTAACCCGCAAGCGTTTGTACAAACATAGTGCGTGATTCATCCAGTACAATGAATTGAATAGGGGACGCTGCGTAAGCGACGGGGGGGACGATTGTCGCATGTGCATTGTTCAACTGCACCCGTGGCGCTATGGTTTATCGCTTGCTTTGTAACACGGAGGTTCCGGCTTCGATTCCGGAGCCACACGGCTAATGGAGAGTATGGATGGTGTTGGTTTTTTCGAAACCGCCTAACTACCACACTCAATGTTATGTGCTCTGGCAGTCATTAATTATTCTATATTATATTTTAGGCGAGCACCCTTCACATAATTGTCACTTGTTGATATTAAGTGCTAATATTAGTCGAAACGCTTTCTTTACAGGTGCCGCATATAATCGGCGTCTATCTAATGACTTGTAAGGAGGAGCGCCGGGTGTATCCTACGTTCGCCTGATAACCGGTTAAATTAAAATTTGAACTAATATCTCTAAATGTTAAAGCTACTAACAGACTTGTTTAAAAAAAACATTGTTTTGTTAAGATTATAAACTTAATTAAGAAAATTCAATTCCAATAAAATGTCTTAATAATGTCGTGGCAAAAAAAGACTCGTGGCGAAAGCTTAAAATATCAAACAATTTCCATGGATAAAAGCTACATAAATTTCTATGTTATATCAATTTAGATTGTATTTTTCATATTATTCATATTAAATAAAATGTTTCTATTTATAAACATCACCAAAGAGCGAACGTACGGTGAATAGCAGTCGGACTGTTGCTAAAAAAAAGTTTAATTTGTTTTTATCAGTTATAGATTAGCAATTGATATCAATTTCATCTGTTGTTATGTGACGAGGACGAAGACGGTTAAGATTATTCGCCCAGAATACTTCTGGCTCTCACGTGTATGACTGCCGGAAAATAGCAATGCTGTTATAGCGGCAGACACTGTAGGTTTGAAATAAATATTTCATGTTTTTAAGTTACATTAAAAATAAAAAAGAAATTAATATTGTAATATAAATAAAAATTATGTAACAATATTATTAGTTTAATAACAGATTTTAATTCGTAATATACAAGTACGGTGGTGGCGGTTCCGAAATGAAGAAGTTTCAAGGATGCATACATTATTGTGTGCAGATGAAGCAAAAAAGTTTGAATAGGAAAACTGAAAGCCTTATGCAAAATTATTATTCTGTTACGGCTTTGGTGTTGCTGTGTGACTTTACATTTAACATTATAGAAGTTTCACAATAAATGTGTAGCCATGTCTAGTTCAAATATGCTAATGGTGTGCCGTCAACTAACAAAAGTTTATATCAATTATGTAAGTTTAGTAAAAGTTATTCTTTAAAGTAAGGGTATAGTTTATACAATGTTTTCATAATTGTATTTAAGAAATAATTTTAACCGCAGATATTTAAGGACAATGCCTATCAAATGAACGCTATAGAAAAAAAATGAGAACTGAGAGCGTCAATAATTAAATACAGATTACTGCTAGATATTTCAATAATAAACTAACAACCTGAACTAAAACAACGGTCATTAAACTAAACGTGAAATAAATCATACATATAAAAATCAATTGACCTTTTACTCGCATTGGCCGTTAGATCGTGGAAACCACTCTGCACAAGACCTACAACCTCCGCCAGTTGTGAACCTCAGGATCGTCGATTTGATGTCTCACGTGCACAACCCAGTAATGTCGCGTTAACTTTATGACTCCAAAACGGGCCGCTCTTGGTTTCGTTGCACTGAGCGAATCATTTCACTACTAACCCACTTCTCGTCGTTAGCGCGTAGTAGTAGTCGTCTGCTTATTGCAAGGTCGGGACACGTTAATTGACAACCCTGCTGCATTATCCAGTACTCTATTTACAAGAAGATAAAGACGATTTTTCATTAACCTTTAGTTTCATCAAGACCATCCGTTCACACCGTGTTTGCAAATTGAAGGGCTACGTTGCGTAATGATTATTGTTCTCTGCTGTTTACATTTATTTTTACGTTTTGTTATCGTTGAACACTTCTTGAGCATGTAATGTTTATGGACAAGTTCATGCGACGGTTAATAAGCTAAAATAAGTAATGTGAATTTATTTACGCATATAAATTGAAACTTCTGCCTGTTTTAATGACTGTCTCACTTACATATCAACACAGCCTAAACCGCTGGTCCTAAAAAGTGTGTTCTTTGTGATATGTAGGTATCCACTAAGATTATTTGAAATAATAAAAAAAAACTTTCCAGAGAAGCGGAAGGATTGCGTACAATAAGAAGTATAAAGTAGTAAAAATAAGTTATAGGTAGTAAATCCAACATGGATTTACTTCTTTAACACTTAACCTCATGTTCACACGAAATGACAATGAATACGAGTAATGCGGAAGCGCGTTTGTCTAGTATATACGGGCTCTCCGATATATCATTCCTGAAACTTGGTAATATTGTCATAGTAGCATATAAACAACATATAAGTAGCGAGGCAAGTTCAATGAAACATCCGTCATCCATACTCCACCATATGACCTCGAAATCAAACCTTCATGTTACAAAGTCCTCAAACGGACTACGGTTTTACAAAGCATGCGGGTTAACCGCTCCATAACAGTGGTAATAAAATCTTACCAGCCAAGGTCAATATTAGATAAATAATCAATATCTCTCAAGAGGCTTAAATACTTCACAGACATGTGTAATGCAACAAATGGGTCGAATGAAAAAAATAAATAGAAGAATCGCTAATTCAATTACATGCAGCGGAAATTGGATTAAAATAATCCCGGCAACGTTTAATCCAATTGTTATGCGATACCAATTTATAGTTCTCACAATGGAACGGCTGCCGCAACTTAGTTAATCTACTCAATTTATAATTAAATTTGACGTTTATAGGTGTTATATTACACCACCGTTCATTACGAGAATAATCGATTGTAATAGAATACGCTTCACTTATATTTCGGCTCCCTTAAGCACATCTTTTTTATGTTAAAATTAATCCTTCTCCAGTAAGTATACCAATTTTCGAGCTTATCAACTTTGAGAATAAAAAGTTTCATTGAAATTTGGATCCTCTCCTATTTCTCCCTCCTACAGGGTTAAAATTTCAAGAAACTTTTCAGTGAATTCCTGTATATTACAAAGAACACCCTACAAATTTTGTCTATAGGACTAACAGTTTAGGTTGTGCGTTGATAAATACTTCAGTCGGTAAGTCTGTGAATCTATTAGGACTTTGAATTTTATAAGTATAGAAGATTTCAAAGACAGCCTAATGCGAGAAACGCGTCTAGGAAGCGTTTCAAGATTTAAATAGATGTATTACATCGCAATTTATCGAATCGGTAGGTTGTTAAACAGGAACAATACAATAAAATGCGCATAATCATTTCAATCATGCTCCATCGACTGTGCACATTATAAGATATATGTATTACTCATTGGTTGGCACACGTGCAAAATAGTTCTGCGGTTAGTAGTTAATTTATTGTTAAAATAACATGTGAAAATATTTTAATACATGAACGGATATAAAGAAAATATATTGAGTTACAGTTACACATTCCATAAAAGAACATAAAACTGTTGACAATTCTGAAACGTTACTAGTGGCGAATCAAATAATCAGGCGTTAAATATTCAAAAAACATTTATTAGTTTATTATATAAGACGTTAAAACTCGTTACCAACACTCATTTTACTAGCTTTGTTTTTTATACGTTGAGTAGGAAAACGAGCGAGCGGTTCACTTGATGGAAAGTTATCACCATCGCTAATGGAAACCGCAACATTCGGGGAGGCATAGCTGCGTTGCCGACCTTAACACACCTAGCTATAACTAGTTAAACCAGGCACTTTCAAATAGGAACAATCTCAATCAATCTCAGTCAGCGTGGTGGTAGAAACAGACATCACAGTGATTCCTTCCTGCACGGTATCCGGTAAGAGAAACCTACTGCTAATAAGAGCAATTTCAGGATATATGTCTACTGGTCGTAAAGATAAATTCATCATCAATAATATATAAAAAAATATTATCGTGTTTAATTAATGAACCAACAAGAACCAATGTGGGTTTTGATATCTAAAAATATATCGCAAGCACAACCGCAACTTCCTAGGTATTAATAGGGTAATAAAAAATATTGTAAAATTATCAGTGCTGTTATTGTACGTTTTAACAGGAAAAGTTATTCACCGGTATGTTGAAAATTTTTACTATGTTATCTTCAAATAAGCTGGAGATCAGACGTGTAATCATAAATTCCTCGGACACAAAAATATATATTATTACAACTACAGACAAACATTAGTACGTATTGGTTGTCAGTTTGCTAACAATAATGAAAGGGAAGATATGGCCAATGCGTTTGCACATATGGCTTTCTTCTTTATTTAAAATTTTATAGACCACATTTCATATTGATATAAGCTAGCCAAAGGCAATAATGTAATGAATGAAAACATTGGCGGACGTCATTCAATGAGCGCTTCCTAGAATTTAACCAGAATAGATAAAAACTCGCAAATAGGAATGTTGTTGAGGAACTTAAATAAATAATTTACATTAATACCTAGTGTACAAAACGGATAATGGATAATCCAACCAGTTTTAAACTACGTCACTTATTGAATTGTACAGCTTATATTTACTGTTATTTAATGACAAATTATAAAACGACATGAAAAGTCGACGGCAGTTCTCGCTATCTGCTAAAGTTGAGTTAAAAAAGATTTCCAATTTCGAGGATTTAAGATAAGAACCAGGGGGGTGAAAAATACACAGCAAAAGTTTGGCATAGCAAAGCGAGGGTGTCATGTTGCACTGTGCTCCTCCCTGGGACGTGCTCAGGCGTAGTGTAAAAGGATAACGGTACCATTTTATTGGAGATTCCAAGGGCTCGAATAATGCATCCAGGGCAATTACCCACGCTAACTTTAGCGGATAAAAATTCCACACAAACCCGACTTTCGTTAAAAAGAAAAGCTTTGATGCACAATTTTGTACGTAAGGAGTAATTGAAAACAAATGTCAATTCCTAGAAGTCTACTTTCCTCAATATAACAAGATAATACTTTTCTCTACCTCCTGCAAGCAGAATGCTAAAAAAATGTGCAAGCATTATGTTGTTTCTCTTTGCTGGCTTATGGTATTAAGACCCGAAGTGCCGCAGCTCATCATAGTATTTTTCATAATGTTCTTTCCAAAAAATAGCGAGCGCAGTTTATTACTGTACAAAAGTTTCAATTAACTCGTGAATGTTATGGGCAGATGTATCTCGTCACCGCTCCCAGGTGTACGTGATTGAGTTGTGATATAAAACAATCGATAACCACATCACCTTGGTTGTTACTCGTACGTAATGTACGTGAAACGTTTCTGGCAATAAACTGCGGTTTATAAATGGCTAACGGTTTACGTAGACCCGGTATGTTTTGTAAACACAATCGCTCCTCGAAGCGAACCGATGGCGGATGGCGGGTAAATTTAGTGCGCTGTCATATTGCGCTCAGGGGAGAGCGTACCGTCGTTATCTGTAGCGGGTGTACTGGCTGTTGCGAAGTTTATATAAATAAATATTTCGTGTAGATATTTGTTTATCAGTTGTTTAACCCTTCCTCTGAAGTACGTTCGTACATTAATCGATAAATTATGACGGCATGAGAGATGATTAATTGTGGAGTATGGTTATAGACAGCCAAATGAGAACGTTTATCTGCCTTTGTGGCGCAGAGGTGCCCGTTACCTTGTAACACGAAGGTCACGAATATGACACTAAGGTCGCATGTGCAGTGAAGTCAAGTTAATGGCAGAATTTTTTTTGAATAAGTCTGGAAAACCGCCACCCTCAATGTCAATCTGCCGCCATAGCAGAATTGTTGTTCTGGCAGTCATACGTGTGATAACCAGAAGTATTCTGGGAGGGCACGCTTCACTATCTACCGCCTCGTTGTTATTTAACAACAAGTGATATTGAGGTCAAATTTTAACCCATTGTAGATAAAAGTAATATTTTTTACCAAAAATAACCTTCTAAAATATTTTTACTCATTTCATCAAAATAGCTGGATACATAAAGGTGTACGTATTAGGCTATTAGTAGTGAAAGGGTTAAAATAAACGCTGAAAATTTTAATAAGTCAAAATTATTCACATGAATTACCTGCACAAAGAATTTAAGATGTTCAGAGTTAGCAAAATTTATATGAGTTGTGTACGAGACGTTTACGTGCGCGAAAAGGAAAACAAATGCTACCTCGGGAATGGACGTTCGATAAAGTAGTTGGAAAAGTTATAATTCATATGAAATATAGGCAAAAATATAATTATAATTACGAGACTGTGGGAGTATCAACAAATTATGTACATAACATGTAAATATTTACAATGTTACAACAATCAAAACAAAAGTATTTTTTTGATAGTGCAAGGGTAATAATTGTCTTAAAGATGATTTATCCAGTAAATTGTTGTTTAACTTCTTCTAATTATTATTACTATAACTGAAACAAAGAGCCAACCGTCAGTGCTACAAGTACGGTGTGGTTAATGTGGTTAAACACTTAAATGAATGACTTCACTATAATACCTCTACGTTTTGCACTTTATTTATTTTCATAGAGACAACTTGTATTGATTTTTTCTAAACGAAACAAAGTAAAGTCAACATGTTATTTTAATTACACTTATTATTATTAAAAAGTGTCATATTTTTGTTATCTTGATTCTTTATAAAATAATTTCCAACATACAAAAAATGACGTCAGCTGCTCAGTACTGTCACCTCCGGTGTGACCACATGAGTAAAACCTTTATTTTATGATTAACTCTTAATTTCGAATTTGTGATGATTATTAATACATTCATTAGCAATGGTCAACAGGAATGTTAATAACCATTGTCTGTTCTAAATATTTTATTCATTTATTGAAGGTTATTTTTCACTGTACAAAATGCTGAGGTAATACGACCTTCAGGGTTGTTAAAAAAAAATTCAGTGCGTGCATAAATAAAAAAATACAAGAGAAAAGAAAAAAACATGGGTAAACTTCAAACAGCTTTAAAAAAAATTACTACATGGCGTAATATTTAGTATCTTTAAATACACCATAGGGGCATAGTCATATTAATTTGGGACTCGTTATATACCTTTACATGTGAGTGATAAAATCGAAAATTGCTTAATTTAAACTCTTAATGCAAATATACTGCTCAAGTTTTCCCGTGTGATGTCATGGCGTGTAACATTTCGGCCACTCAGAATGTTTTAATAGGCGCTAACGGATTTGCGCGGTCCAAAACAAACGCTATAAATCTGCCGTTAATAGACTAGAGCGATGGTGAGGATATACGCAATCTAAAGTTTACTATCTTTCCATTCTTTTAGTTGGAGTGTCTAGGTTCAGCGGTTCAAATAAAAGACGTATTTGTTCGAAAATTCTTCAATGGCACCTTAACCCATCACCCGTTATAATAATAATACCCCAATTTTACATATACTTATTTCTTGCTTATAATTATGCTATTTCAAAACGAAATATAGTAATTAAAATAATGTGATTCACCCAGATTTTTTATATTCAAATAAAGACAATAACAATGGCAAAAAAAATTCCAGGTGGTAAGTGTTTATATATCATTATACAATGAATTTTTATTATATGTTTATATTGTGAAGTATTATAAATTCCTCGAAGACTATTCATTACTCTCGTCTGTTAATTTCTTGCTAAACGTCACCTCAATTTACTTGCACGCATCGAGATTTAACGGTATAAGAAATTAGTTTGTCATGATAATGGTTAATTGTTTATAACACACGGCCGTCTGAAAAACTTAACGTTGCCGTAGTTTAATATATATTTGTGATGCAGTTTATAGAATAACCTTTTTTTCGTTGTAGGGGAACGGGGGCTTTTAAAGATATCCTGCTCCTGAGGGAGAAGTCAGGGTTATGTAGGAATGAACCCACTACAACGCCCTCGTTGGGCAGTCAGTGCGTAATGAGTGGCGTGAGGGAGCCCGGGGCTACGGAACGCATCGGTGTTATAGACTAACATATACAAGAGAAACAACTCACGTTACGTTTCATTTGTTGCAAATGAATATTAATGTAACGTAATCAAGTCATATAACAAATATTCATTTGTGATAGGGATCAGCCGTTCATGCAATAGAAATGTACCTTTTAGTATATGACGTTCGTAATACCTTGTCATAAGATATATGATATGCATGTACACGAACAAAAGCGTGTAAAGCTGTTATAAAAAATGATAAAAAAATATTTCCAAACAGATAAACTTCAATCCCTTTAATTAAGCGATTACGGCGAAATAGGTTTTGTCCAACTTTACTCGATAATGAAGGTCATAAAAGATAATGACACTAGATAAATTGCACTTTTGTAAAAAAAAAAATTAAATCTTCCACAAATATTATTTTCATATTTTGCGAAATTGAACAAAAATATTTAACTCTTCCGTGTTACAAGGTAAGCAGGTTGAGGAGTCTGGATGGTGGTGAGGCTGTTTTAACGTGCTTGTTTAGCTGGCACCCTGAATGTCAACTTACCGCAATAAGAGCGTAGCTGTGTGCCGGCGGTAACACATGCGAGAACTAGAGTATAGCAGACGAGCAAGCCTCACCACCTACGGCCTCATTGTCACTTAACATCATTTGATTGAAATAAAGTGTTATCCCATTGTCGATAGAAAAGAGACTCACCGAGTTGAATGGAGCCCATAATCTGCGACGACTGTATCTTCTTGTATGTGATCTCGCCGCCCTCGCCGACGCGCCGGTGGCCGATCTTGCGGTCCGATTTGTGCACTTTGCTGATCGCCCCCGAAGGGCCCACTGCCGGCTGAAATAAATTACCACCATATTACCATCGAAAACTACAATCACGATGACTTACATCAGTTTCATTTTCACTAAAACGCCTATTACCCAAAACTAAAATTTCCGTCTTAACTTAAGAAAACATTTTAATGCATGACTAACAGACATATTTAGTCTATAATAATGAAATGATTTAACCAGTTAACTGTTATTGACGACTCTATCGATCATTGTTACAATATATATGAATAAGACACATTTTCAACTGTTTAGATATTATTAATAGGTTATATAAAGACTATCAGGAATTTTGTTTTAATTTATATAATTAGGATTAAGTAATAATAAATTGAAAATGATCATGACACTGTTCACTGGTTAATATTACAATGTAAGCATGAAAAGTTCAAGAATACTGCGTTATATATCTCATTTTTTCTACATTATAAATTTTTGCTTGATAGACATCTGATTTATAAGTTTCGACGCGAAAATTGTGATGAATCATCTTCATCGAGACATCGTTAAACTAATTGAGTTTGAATTCAAGGTGTAGTGAATATCTCAGGTTCAGAGCAAGCAAGAGTATTTATGTTTGCGGCATAGTAATTACCAAAAGTATAATCGGATATCGATTAAGGTTTTTTTTTGTTTGGTCAAGTCAAGCGGAGATGACGATCGAATCAAATGTTACAATTTACAATTTTAGTACCGTTTTTTATCGCCAATGGTCACTTGTCAATTTCATTTCATGTTTATTTATTTAGAAACAAAACACCGACATAGACAAAAGGACATCAAATTACAATAATAATAATTTGAATGTTAAATATAAATAACATTGAAGCCGTAATTGGTGAAGTGTGTTCGCAGATAATACTTCTCACACATATATTACTGCCGGTACAAAGCAACGCTGTTATGATGACAAATTGACTATGAGGATAGTAAAAAAAGCCTCCCACCGTACAAATCCCATTATTCGTGTGGCCCGGGAATCGAAGCCTGGACCATAGCGTTACAAGGTAAGCGAAAAAGGGGGCTGTTAAAATGCTCTGAACTGTTAATCAAAATAGGTTTAAATAAAATTGTCCCCGTGTATAGCACTTTACGCGAATCACATTTCATTACATTGATAAGATTCAATTATCCTAATTGTGTCCTCACGTGGCGTCAATGCAATACGATCCTGACGTGTAACGTTCACATCATGACGTTGACGGTACAATAGATCGTAGGTTGTTATCATCCCGATATAATTAATAGAACGTCATCCGATAATAAAGCGTAGTTAAACGATCAAGGTAATCTCACAATCTAGCAAAGGTAGCGAAGAAGCCGCTGGATGCTGGCAGCACAGAACCGATAAGTGTGGAG
>DWQX01003403.1:0-17961 GCA_018245475.1 Pharmacophagus antenor
TTAATATATTTATAATTTAATTTAACATATCTCTGTTGTTTACATATGTAATTTAAAAGTTTATTTATTGCTTCTAAAACAGATATTAAATTAATAAATTAAATGTTATTGTATTTTATCACAAAAAAAAATCAAACAAGACCAAAGAAAATCGGTATGAATCGAAATCTTTAAATAATAAAAAATAAATTGTTAGTAACATAAAAATTTAACTTTAAATCATTACGATTATCTGAGAACTATACTAAAGCATCATGGTATGCCAAAAATTCTGTATAACAAGATTATACGGGGTTGACCACAGTTAAAGATAAAGTTAAGAAATGCTCTACTAGATATGAGGTACATCTCCATACTTATATGAACCTACTAAGCAAAGAACCAGTTGTTCAGTCAATGATATCAAACAATTTATATGATGGCATATTTTGGATCGAGAAAAGATAAATTAATATTCATGTAAATCTAGTGGAACCACAATTAATGAATTGTGGATCATTAACTGCGAAATTCGCTGGCCATATCTAATTATAGCTCCATATAGTTACAGCCGATTGCAAATGAAATGGAAGTAAAGCATAAAAAATAAATATAACACGAAATGTAAGAAAAATAATTTAAGTACTAGCTAAGCTTGGACAACAACAAAGGCAACATCTATTATTGATATTACATATCTTACATATTAGTATGTATAATAATGTTAAACAATGCTGCATTGGGAAGAAAGGAAGTACTTGTTTATATACAAAGATAAGACTAATCTAAATTGAGGACTGCCAACCTTAACTAAAGCAAGTGCATAATAATAATTATGTAAATATCTAGAACATTTTTTCACACATAGTTCTCCAATCACAAGGTATGTAACCAGGCATCTGGTATGGGTTATCAGAGACTCACATTCAAATAGATATTTAAATACTAAAAAATAATAATGTAATATTTTCACCAAGGAAATATCAAGTCTAGTGTAGATTGGAGGAAACTAAGAGATGTGGGAAATGCAGGGCCTATCACTTTGAAGATATTTGAATGAAATCCTTCTTTCAGCAGAGGTCATACGGCTAATGACTATAATGATAATTATAAAAATGATTATGTATAATATTAATGACAGTCATGATATGACTGATATTAATTTATTACAATAATATGGTCAATAATTGTAGTGTGCTATTCAATCTTTTACAAACTCATTATTAGTATCCACAGGTCTAAATAAGAATTTTGATTCCCATAATATATCATTATATTATAAGTAAATTGCATTTGATTAAGAGGGATCCATGAAGGTATCTAATGATTCATTGGGTTATAGATATAAACTGGTGAATAAATCAGGTTATGTAACAGTAGGTTAATATAACTAATTAACTCATTTGGCTGTAGAACAAACAACTTACTACACTTATGGAGTATGTTTAGTAAATATCATTGGTGTTTAATGAAAATTGGCAATAGACTGCAACACAGTAATAAGCGAGTTTTTAAAATCAAAATGTTATATTGTATAGTACTTTATCATCATCTATTTTTTAAAACTTTATTTTCTAATTTATTCCTACATGTTGTTTTTTTACAATATTTAGTCAGTTAAAAAAATTATTACCTGTGTATAGGAGACCTTTCTCGGCGTGGTGAATATATGACATTATGTATGGGCGGCTCTCTGTGCATTGCGTGTCTCAAATGTGGTGAGTCATCATGCCTATTTCTCATCAGGGGGGGTGTGGTTGGTGATACTGGTGAACAGGACCCATTCTGAAGAGGAGATGATGCCTTCTCCCATTCACTTACAGGCACCTGCTGGTACCGCTTCGGGGTTACAGGACGTACAGGGGCCTCTATAGGTACATTATCATCTGGGGATACACTTTCTAGACTGGCCGACCGAGATCTGTGTTTTGATTTGTTTTTGCGTTTCTTTTTCTCTTTTTTACGTTTCTCTTTCTTTTTTTTATAGCACGCATCGGTAAAGTCTGGTATGGCCTCCACATATTCTACTACATGTCGCTTCCTCGATACTGCTGAAGAAGAATCGCGTGCAAGAGAGTATTCTTCTAACACCCGACGGCTCGATGTGGTTGAGACTGAAATGGTCTTATTGTCAAGAAATGTGCGCACTGGATGTGATTTTCTTGTGCGGTCAAGATCATCAGCAATATGACGACCAATTGAGCTTGCTTCACTTTCAATCTCTCCCGCCTCTGGAGCAGACAAATCTTCTGAACTAACATCTGAGTACTCTACAAGAGGCTTATTAGAATTTGATGTAGCATATGATTGTGCATGGGAACTCCTATGGCTTTTATATTTCTTGTGAGCTCGTTTCTTATGTTTCTCCTTATGGTGTTTGCTATGTTTCTTATCATAGCTCCGTTCCATGATCAATGAAAACGGAGGCACTACGTCGATGACTGCTCACATCACACCAACTGAAATTGTGAACAATGAAAAATAAATCGTATACCTCTACACTACTTATCAGTTATTGAATCAAATAATCAATAAGGAATCTAAAAAAAATAATGACTGTTTTAAATCAATGTAAAAAAAGTAAAGAATTTTAATTTTTAGGCAAAAACAATTACAACTAAGCAATCATAAATTCACTGCAGTATCTAAAAATATATCGCAAGGACCCTAAACAAAATTCAATAGATTTTCAAGATACGGATATTGGAAGCGTTAACTTAAATAAGATTACAAAATATAAACAAAAATAACTCACCTGAAGAAGAAACGGACATGCGTCCGCCCCGATCAGTGATATGTAATTTGCGAAATTTTGTATAGCTTAGATAAGGTTCTTATTTAGTATTTTAAGACTAGGTATAATCAGAGAATATACGATTATTTAGATTATTTATATCTTATGTAGCCTTATTTTGCTAATCATTATTATAAGGAGCGCATTATTCATGTAATAACATCGGATTATTTTATTGTGAATTCGAGAACGTCGAATCAATTTCTAGTCAGCCATTTGCTTTTTCATTGCATTTCATCATCGTTCTCTTCTAATGTAGTAAAATTTAAAGTGTTGCCATTTTATTACACAAATACGACAGTAACTATTATTGATAATTTTGGTATTTTATTTGAACATTTAAATTATTTATATTAATACGAAGAAATATATAACTAAAAATATTAGTTTAAAATAGCAATCATTACAACTCATTTTTAATATTTCGCGGTTATAAATACAGCTTTTAGTTTCAGAAGATTGATCTTTTGTAAAACTTGGGTTTAAGGAAATCATACTTTTTCGTTATTATTAAACAAAACATATAACGACGAGAAACATTTTATTTGTTACATAAACAGTCATTTGTTTTATAACCAACTGTAAAGAAATCTGATTTTCATTTACAATTATACAGTATATGGCAAGGTTTCACAATGCATTAATAAATTTATTTTTTATCTGTAGGTTGCGTGCAATTTACTTTGCGTCCTTCGCAATAGATTTTATTTTGTTCAGACATAAAATAAAATTAACTTTAAAGTTGAGCAAAAATTAATAATTTAATTAGATTTTATAAATTTAGATCCTATATTTTACCGTATTTGTAAAGTTTTATTAGAGTAACCAATAAGACATATTGACCCATAAGTTCACGGCATCAGTTGTTTGTGCATTATAAATTTATTTGATGGAAATTTTATTTCGAGCATTTAAAACATAACTGTTATTATTAATTTAAGATTAGTTTATTAACGAGGAACACATGATACTGTGTAAAAAAGTGTATAAACCTGAGTGTAATACTATGGTTATGTTGGTGGGAGAGTCAATGAACCTACTTGCGGCATGCTGACACTGTGACTTTGTGACGAAAATATGTAAATAAACATGAATGATATAGACGTTAAAAGAACAGAATCTCCGAAGGACTTATCGGGGATCGCTCCATCGCCAGATGTCACTGTTGAAAATGAAGTTGATCCATTATCTATAGATGATTCTGAGGTGGGTACGGCGAAGGATCCCCTGAATGTAGAGGAACACGTTGGAATAGAGGTGAAAGTGGAAAGCTGTGATGATAATGCCAAAGAAGATAATTTAAGTGATAGCCAGGGTAATGATGGCAGTTTAGCTGTGAAATCTGAAAGTATTAAAGGTATAATTTAATGTACAAATTTATTGTAATACACAGTGGAAGGATGAGAATAATTAATGACTATTATATGTATTATATTATTGTGTACTAGTCAAGTGTGATTGGTATTTTAGATCAGAATGTATTAACTAGTGCAAGTGAGGGTACTATTTATCACCTCATTCATCTGTCATTAAAATCTACTTGCTCTCTTCTTGAACAATGGTGAATGGATTATTTGTTATATGTCATTTAACAAAATATTCTACAATTTTTAATACACACTAATAGTACATAGCTCATTAGCTATTTAGCCTGATGCAGAAATCACCTTAATAAATTCTGATGAAGGGATTTGTAAATTTATTTAATCTTGTTTGATGATAAATTTAAATACATTTTTTTCTGTGAAAAATTCAATGGTTACTTTTTTATTTTATATAAAAAGTTTCTCACCACATTGAAGTATTAGTATACTATATACTGGTGTTAAAATTGTTATTATTTATCCACAGTTGTCTTATAGCTAGTTAAATAAACTAAAAATATATTACAACCCAAGTTTCTACTCTATTCAAATACTACTGTAAAAAAATATTACATAATAATTTTGAATCTTACATCTTCTTTTTAATACTCTAATTACATATGTTATATGAAAATTAATATATATTTTATATTCATTATGTCATAAAAAGCAAGATTTGAGCATAACAATGTGATTTATTTCTTTTTTAAATGTCTTTTACAATTATCTTCACTTATTATAATAAAGCCTCTTCGTTTTGGATATTTCTGGTGATATAACATTGTGTCTAGCAGTTTAATATCCATGTTAAGTTATAAAACCATTTGTGTTGAGCATGATTTTGAATGATTTTTGTATTGCCACATAATGCATATTTAGCTAATCTCTCCAATATATACAAAGACATGAACTTGTTAACCCAACAATTTGTTTTCTCAATTCTATTGTATGAATTTGATGATATTGTATGGTTGTGATCAGATTAATATTTGTAATAAAATTTCCAGATGTCCTGTTAAAAGATGAAAGTTCCATAAATTTGATAGAAGATAAAAGTGTGCCAGATGAAGTCACTGTCAAGATAAAACCTGAAAACAACTCAGAGAACACTGAATCTCTGTCTAGTGATTCAAACAAATTGCCACAGGAGATAAAGCAGGCTGAGAGAATAGCTAAAATTAAAGAACCAAGTCCTGTGAAAGAGATAGCAATAGTGGATGTTGAGGAGGTGAAGCCGCAAGAGACAGACACAGATGTGGAAATGACCGAAGTTGTGCAATTAAATGAAAAAAGAGAAAAAACTGAGCCCAAGTTAAACACACATTCATTAAATGGAGATATAATCAAGGTGAATGTCAAAATATCAACTAATCAGTCCTAAGTTTTGTGCAAAGAAGTTGTGTTATTATACTTTCAAGAGAAAACAAAAAAGCCTTTATTGTTTTGTATAATTGTCTATTATATGTAATATTTATTAATATGTGTCAAATTCAGGAAATTTTAGCAATCATTTTAATTCAGTAGTCTCAAATCTCTTAAAATGCCACGACTGAACTCACTCAAATAGGTTGGTTGACAGCCATCTTTAGGTATCATTGTTTGCATTATTCAAGTTCTCACATGCTCCTTGTTGTCAATTTGTGAATCCATGAAGTTATATAAGTATAACAGTTTTATTTCTCGTTTCATTCTTAGGAAGAACAAGCATCGAAAAGACGAATAAGTATAGATGTTGACACAGAATCACCTCTAAAGAAACTCTGTCAAGAAGTAGAAAAGACATTTCCACAGCATGACGTAATGATAAATGATTATATTCAGACCGCAACAAAAAATAATGTAGATGAAATTCAAAGGCACACAGAACAGTTGCTTTCTGAAATCCAAACATTAAGAGAATTAGCTCAGAAGAAAGAACATGAATGGAACAACATACTCCATTTGAAGAAGGTTAAAGAAGAAATTCTTTTACGACTACTTAGACGGAAACAGGTGATATCATTTGAGAAATCCAGTGATGTTAATGGTTCAGAGCGAACTGATCCATTTGAATATTTAAACCAGGCTAAAAACTTGGCTATCGACAAGAGCGACGAAATCTCAGGGTTGGCGATGAAACAGCCTTCATCCGCAATGGTCAACCCGATCCTGCAACCGCCTGTGATGCCTGTGACCACACATTTCAACCATTTGTCAGGGCTACCACCTCCGTATGATAAAGCTACCCACATGCAATCTATGCCAAAGCCAGTATTCCCCCAACCACTCATGCTACCTGGGCCTATGCCGGGCTTCCCTAGAGATATGAACGGACAGTTGCCATCTAGTTTCGGTTTGCCGATGGGTCGTCAGGGGCCCACTAAGGATGTTAAATCAATAATAGCAGATTACAGACAAAGGAATCCGGAAATCACTCCTAGAAGAGGAAGGAGAATGAAGTCCATACTGAATCCTAATATGATGAATGCACCTAGGCCGATAGCCCCTAAGGTTGATAATTTAAGTAATTTTAACAGTCTTAACATGCTGTTCAACAATTTGGATATGGTGAGTTTTTTTTTTACATTTTTAAAATTGTTTATTTAATTTTATTTTTCGATTTCATTTTGAAAGTCAATAGGTCATTATTACCATGATATGTTCAATGTGGTAAAAAAAAATTCTTTTAACTTGCCAAAACACTAATTAATAAAGAATTATAATAGGTCATGTCCACAACATGGTGATTGCTTAATAATTAAAATAACACAGAAGCGTAAGCTGTCCAAGACTTTAATACTTTAGCCGCCACTACTAGGATCGGGCGCTTTTTTTTTTTATTCATACATATATGTAACAGTTAATATTCCACAACTCCAGTAGGTGCGCTGTGACTTGTCTCACATCCGCGAAAGTTTCCAGGGTGTTTCGTTTTTTTTTTTTTTTTTACACAACAACGGACCTACAATCGACGTTGTTTTCGCACGACGACAAGCGAGGCGTCACATGTTTGACTGCTGGAACACAGTGACGTTACTTCGGCAGATTGACATTGGGGCCGATAGATAGTTAGAGGCGGGTGGTGAAAAAAACAAACACCACAATTTCGCTTCGCTCATAAACAGTGATCGTAACAGGCTGAATGTATTTACAAAAACTTGAGGTATAGAGTCAAAAACTTCCTTAATTTTTTTTTTTACGAGACATCTTCCAGGTCATCAAAAAATGTTAGTAATGTTGTAAAGCAATTATATTATTAAAATAAATGTTATCTCAATAATGTTTTTTTACGGGGCGTCACCGGCACATAACAGATATTTGCATTAAAACATGTAAAAAACGAATTTTAACTTAGTTTTTGTCTAATACAATCGGTAGGTATAGATAAAAAAAAAATTGCATATTGGAGAGATAGAGTAATACTTAATCTTTTAGGAAATTACTCTATTTCACCAAAATTAACGAAATGTAACGAAACGAAGTTTAGTTTCGGAGAAACAGAGAAACTGCTCTGGTCGAAGATAACGAAATATGGCTTATTTAATATTACTTCGAAACGGGTGACAAAATGTTATAAAAATTTCCACTTCTTACATCTGTAAATGTAGAAAGATCATTTTCGGCATATAAATGGATGTCATCAAATAAGCATACTAGATTAAAGTCGGAAAATATTGAAAAAATGCAACTGATTGCAACTGACCAAGCTGGTATTTAGGTACATAGTTTTATCTTGAATAAATATTTTTAATATTACTACTTAAATTTTAAAAAAATATTGCAACTTTTTATTAGTTTGATTGTGGATAGATTTAGATGCACTTTCATTTTTTTGTTCTTCTATATGTATCAAGAAATTATTTAAAAAAAAAACAAAAGGCGGAATCTAATTGTTATACGATAGCACTAAGGGTTTTTTTTATATATTTAATTATTGTACCGGAAGACGTCCCATTAAAAAATAACTTTGAGTAAGTCTCCGATTTTTGACTCCGTTCCTCAAAGTTTAGACAATTATATGACTACATGAGAATATGCAATTTATCGTTCTGCGTTATTACATCAGATTTTTCATTTCTAAGTTACGTCAAAGTACTTTTAATACGGGCGGCGGAGGCTTTGGCCTCGCCGTGAAAGGTCAACGGTTCAAGTTTTTGTCGTGTTATTGATCCGTTATTATTGGTTATCGAGTGGTTAATAAGATTAATATTCATATAGGCTATATCTCGATTATTAACCCTTACGCGATAGGAGGGTTGGAACAATTTTAACGCTTATCTGGGCTTCGAAAATTGCTCGGCTGGTTTCGAAGTAGTGGTTTTCGTTTAAAAGAAAAATATCGAAAGTGTTTTCAGTATTTATTAAAAATGAATTACACTGTGATGTTCGCAGATTATGCCGGGATTTTTTTTCCTTAAAAACTTTTTATGTACCACGGTCTCTATATAACATTTTGCGAACACTTAACATATTTTTATTACGTAGTTTTGTATTGTGTTATTGTTCAGTGATAAAAAAGATATACTAAAATTAAATATAACATAAAGAGACTCGTTTTGCAACAAGCGTCAATAAGAAATTCCATAACTTAACGTACTCGTACGTCAACGGTTCGGGAACGACGCACGCGTCTCAAATCTCGCGAAGCAACATTTTGCCCGAGGCCGTTAAATTTCAATTACGCCGCCCGTTGGTCTAACACTAGATTTACCGACTCTATGTTATTGTTTCCTTTTCGAGTCTGCGCTAATTTGGCGGATTACTTTGTTCTTATATTTACTGTATTTGCAATAAAATGTATAGAACAACGTTGCCGGAGATAGTTTAAAAAAAATTGAAAAAGTCAAACGCATATTGCTGCTGCCACTGGATTCGGTGAAGTTTGCGCTGTTAGTCTTATTGACGACTGTTATGACTTCATCGAAACTGGCTCGCGAATCCGGTGATCCGCGAGCTATCAGAAACGCTTGTTAGTATACGCAACTCTTCATACAGGGTCGGTCCGTCAGAATGACGGGTTCGGTAAATCTAGCGTTAATATATATTTGTTGTTTATGAAATTGAAATTCGTCGCCGATTCACCGATTGACTGACTAATCCGTATATTGTAGACAACCGAAAGCGCTGAATCTACACATATGAATTTCGGTCCGTGTGTTTTTGTGATATGTGTGTTTGTGTTAGTGAGGTACCCACTAAGGACTTAATGTTTCATCGAACTCCCACCTCCTAAGGTGCTATCAAGTTTCTATGAAACTTTACATTTCCCGAATCTATGGACTCGCATATTGCAACACATTCTGGAGTTAATTAATGTTTAATATTAAATAAAAAAAAAAAATATTACCGCGCCCAGAGAGTAGGAGAATGTGACGGCCGGTCTGTTAAATTATTTTTAATCTACATTAGCGCATTGTATCCTTTAGCGCTTGGGCACGTGGAGTTTTCCATTGCTTACTCTGGCGCGCGCCCGGTGCACCGACCTTGGTATAGTGGAGTCGAATTAATAATCACTTATCCTTGACTCCAATTGATGTGCGCCCATGCCGCCGCGCAGCCGCCCCGCTGCCGATGCCTTGATCAATATGGATGTGGGACGTTCCGATGAAGTTGCGGATCAGCTGTTAGCGCACCGTTCGCAATCGTTCCGAATTCAAACGTTTCGTATAAGTAATTTATGTATAATATTAAATTATTGACCGCGGACGTTATTCAATATTCCAATTAATAAATGTTCGACGGTTTTACAGGTTGGCGTTTACCCTTTAAATATTCAAATATTGATAATAATAATTAATCAAAAAGATGATAATAAACCTCTGTTTGGTCCTTTCGATTTAATTACATACATAAGCGGTTCATATTAAAATAAATTTCTTACACAACATTACAGAACCAGAAAGCGATGTTGGAGAGACTGCAACAGATACAGTCCGGCGGCTTGCCCAACGGCCTCTCGTTTAAAGACGTGCTCGTCCAGTTCGCGAACATGCAGCAAGCGAACCCGAACCTCATGCCCACCAGGCCCATGGACACGATGACCAGCAGGCCGGAGCACCACGTGCGGCCCGAAGGCAGGCGGAGGTCGGAGAGAACGCACGAGGAGCCGCACGCCCCAAAACCGGTCGATAGGCTCGCGTCCTCGAGCCCAAGGCTACCACCGCCGCCCCCATACCCGGAGATATCGTTATTACCGGTCACGACGAGTCAGGACACCTCGCAAACTTCAAACTCCCTGCTACACGGAATACTGACTAAGGTGATATATATTTTCGTATTGCAACATTATATATTCCCATATACATCAATACGGTTCTTGTTAGTAGCATTTAGAAAAAAGTTTTATTATCTGTAAATTTTAAGTGGATTCAAACTGGGCGGGAATTTAACGCCTTATCTGATGACACTATTTTTATTGTAATGTGGTTATATTGAATAAAATATTCATGTTTATCTATGAGTAAAAGGGATGGACATTGTCATAGCTGTATATTAAATTCAGCTTTTGTATCAATTATATTTACTTACTTTTTAATTTTCTTTTTTTTTTGTATTCGGTAAGGTATGCAATAATAAATTCATTACAAACTTTCTAATGTACTAATCATAATGTCTATCTTACCGAAAATACTTTTCTGTATTATTTAAAGTTAGAGACATAAAACAGTTATCTATGTCCATCCTTATTTCATTTATGTCACAGAGCGTTGCAAACTTTTGAATTAGCTTGAATGGGTGTTGCCAACCTTCCAGCAGGCGTCCCCTGCGTCTCAGAGTTTCTCCCCGACGTTGGCTAAACTGCTTACGTCGCCGGAAAGGAAACAGAGCGCGCCAACGTTGCCAACTTTCGGTCAGGCCAAGGTACAACCTTAATGTGTACGAAATAAGACCTTAATTGGTGTGCTGATTGGCCTCGATCATTCCAAATTCAAAATTTAGTTCTTAAGAAAAATTTTAAAAATTCAGTTTTGTAAACGGTTTCAAGCACATTTAACGCTGGCTGTTAATTTAAAAATTTTACTAATTTTAGCATGAATTTAGTTTATGCCGAAAGAGAGCGTCGGAAATGAATTTTTAACATTCATAACGACTCGAATCCGACATGTGAATGTAAAAATGCTTAAGCCGTTTACAAAGCAAAAAATAAAATTACCTTTGAACCAAGATGCGATTCGGAAACACGAAATGAATATGGCAATGCTCATTATTAACGATGATGCCACTTCATGTCTTACGCCATTATGCGTTCAAATTCTAATAAAAGATTTCCACAACGAAACTCAATACGAAAAAAAAATAGAACTGATATTTATATAAAACTTATTTATGAGAAGCTTGAAACGTTATCTTTACAGTATACAATTAAAAATTAGAGACTCACATTTTATCTCCTCATCTTCAATCAACGAAGAATGACCATGAATGTTATTTTGCAATAACAGTGATAGTTCCAAGACTAAGTTTTACTGTAGATGATTCAGTATCGTTTCGCTACAGGTTTATTGCAATTGTCTGCGTATCTAGAAATATTGTCTTTAGAAACACCATACCTGTGATACATTGAATATTTTTTTAGAGATTCACCACCATATACAAGACGTCAAGCTTGCTGTACCCCCTTTAACCGTTTTAGTGTCAACAGATTCATATGGTATACTTTTAAACTGTCACCAATAAAAAAAAAAATAAAAAAAAGGTGAACTTTCAGAAAATCCCGTAACTTCACAGTAATTCTTTAGATTCTCTTCATTCTTTTTTTTTTCGGTATTTCTAAGTTTTTACCAATTGTTTAGATAATATTTACCAATGTGCCAGGTTAGCACACCCGACGCGCGCACAGTTCAAATCCCGTCTGACGCGATCGACGGTTGCCTCTTAAAACGCGGTTAAAGCAATGATGTAAACTCAAATTAATAAATTAAAATAATACCTATGATTAGATTATTTGATATAATCAAAACTAAAATTGATAATGTACTAATAAAAAATCGACAAAACGTCAACAACCGACTCTAAAATACGAAACAACACTTAAAAAAAAATTATTATAATTTTAATGAAATAGATGTATTTGATGAATTGACAGCAAGCACGCAAACGTGGAGCCCGTCTCGTCGCCCGTGGAAAGCTAGGGTGGAGCCCTTAAGCACTTTGGGAGCCTCTTGTCTACATAAACTATAGAAAGACCGAGACAACCTTGTTACCGTATCGCTCAAATCAATGAATAGATTATTATTACATTTAGTATAATAATGAATATCCCGTTTTCATTCTCTTATTATCCATGGGAATCCAGTTGCGGGAACCTGTATGTAATAAAATGTTGCATGCAGTGCTTTTGTCTTGATGCCTGTCTACGTGCACGCTTGTTGCGCATGTGTGCGTGCGCGTACGTGTCTGTGTGCGTAGCGCGTGCGTGTTGTACGCATGTATCCTTCGCGGCCTGTGATTTCTTCTCGCACATTGCCATTTCTTCACTGTTCCTGTTTTAATACATTTTACGCACATTGATAACGTAACAAAAATAATTCTTTGTTTCTAATGATTTAATAAAAATACAATTCCCACTATTAGCCTTGGAACTATTGATATTAGGGATTTGTCAAACTATGTCTACTATCGATTATTTAATAGATACTCCTTAACGTATCTTAATGATAAATATGTAACAATAATAATCAAAATTGTGAGTGTGAGAGGTAAGTGAAAATAAAAGTGTTTAGACCCATTCGGATTTTCAGAATTGTGGTGAGATCACGATTACGCCTGTGCAGCCCACCCCGCCGCCGCCTGAACCCCAGCCCGAGAAGACCGAGGAAGTGGTGCAATTGGTCAGTAGCCTTTGTCTTGTTCATTTTTTAATTCTTCATTGATGTCATAATTAACAACTAGAACACCCGACATTTGATTTAGCACGTCGGGCGACAAAGCAAGACTTACGGCAAAGGTCGGCCAGATTCGGTTTTGTAGAGCGTTTTCTCTGTCGCACAACGTTTCGATAGACATAGATAGCGCTTTACAAATCCGAACCTAGCCGAATATCTATCTTGTTAGCGGAGTGCCAAATCATAGACTGGGTACTGTATCAAAATTCATAACTCACAAATTAATTAATGTGCATATGACACACTTTAAGAGAGTATTCTGGGTGAGCTCGGCTTCCCCATCTGTTATTGAAATTAAATATTGAAGTATATAATGTATTTGTAGGACGACGAAGAAAGCCCCGCATCGGAGTGCTCCGGCGGCGGTTCCCCGGCCGGCTCGGGCTCCGGGCGGCTGGTGATCGACGAGGGGGGCGAGGGCGGCGCGGAGGCGTCCTCCACGCCTCTCTGCCAGGGCTGCCGGCGGCGCGATGCGCAGTTCGTGTGCGCGGGCTGCGCCAACCAGTGGTACTGTAGCCGCGACTGTCAGGTGTGCAAAATCTTTTTTTTTCCTCTTATTGATAAATCTTAGGTTGTGTTCGCACTGCGACAACTAATGCAATAAATGTTTGGAGTGTTGTCTTTCTTGATGCAGTAATTAATTTTTAACGAATGAAACATTAAATAGCGTACATTTTCGAGCCCGACAACGGAACACAACCGCATTATTTGGTTTAGGCGACAGTGACCGGCTGGGTCGTATTATAATTATTAAATTAACTTAAAGCGTAACTACGTTATTAAACTTTAGTTTCTATTACTCATCAATTACGGTGCATAGAAAATCGCTTAGTGTCGCGGTCAAGTGAACATTCGGGTGCTTCCAGAGAGGAATATAAGGACGTATCATCTGATGATAACTGTGAGGCCTCACGGATCACCGGATCCGTGGGCCAGTTTCGATGAAGCTGTAATAGTCGTCAAAAAGACCAACAGCGCAAACTTCATCGAACCCAGCAGCAGCAGCATCAGCATCCAGCATAACTGTACACGATGATGCGAAATCAGGAACTGTGCCACGGTAATGAGGTAACAGTTGACGTGCGACGGAATTCATCTTCCTCTCTGCAATAATCGCTTGATGACGTGCTATACACGTCAAGAGCGTTCCGGTAACAGTACCATCTCGACGTACGTGGTACGTCCTTCCACTGGATTCGGTTAAAGTTGCATTAAATGATATAACTTTGCAAATATTTTGTTTATCTTATTATACTTATCTGAACATCCTTTTTTGAGTATGAACAGTAGTATAATTTGTATAATATAGTAAAAGTATCTAGGCAACTAGTATAATTCTAATTACATAAAAAAATTAGCCTATGATTATATTTAGTGGCATTCACTTGGAGATGCCTATGTCCAGTATTGGACACACTTGGAGCGCTGGTGAAATAAAAAAAAAAGTCTTGCTTGCCATTCCAGGTGGCCGCATGGGACGAGCATTCCGAAATGTGCTCCGGCTGAGATCAACTCAACAAAGGGACTTTGTTGTAAGTGTCGCCAGTTATATAGCAAGCTACTGACGCTAACCACAAACCGGTCACTAGTCACCGGACAATTATCATTTGCCTTATTTACTGTAAACATTTAAGACGTAAACACCTGTTTATGTAACGTAACGGAGAGACAGTTCCGACCCTTGGAGCTTACGATCGGCTCCTATATCATACAACGTGTAATGTGTGTGTAAACGACTTGCATGGTAAAGGAATGTATTAATTGAATAATTTAAAACAATTTTATACATGTATATATATATATAATCTGGTCACATAACTTAGGCGTGTTCGTGGGTAGTTAAGGGCTTGAGACAGTTAGGACATTGCTTTGTTGGCTGTAATGATCTGCGAAATGACCATTTATGATCATTTAAGCTGAACTGAATTCCTTTTTTTTTTATTTTGATTCTTTTTCCTACTAGTAAACAATATGATAGAATATGGACTATATATAATTTCACAATATTTACTAGTAGTCGAAGAGTGGATATCACAGCGGCTCTTATTTCTACTTTGTAATAGATATAACAATTTTTTTTTCATGGTAAAAAGGAGGAAATCTTTGCAAATGTACCCAGCCTTTTTGGGGAGAGAAGTTAGGAGAGGGAGAGGGGGGGTTTTGCCAGGTTATAGGAGGATGTTTACCGTGGTTGTTCACAGTGTTTGGAGGGGTCGCGGGATCCCAACCATGTCTCCTCTAATGCTGTGGTATTATCACCAGCACCTAGGTTCTAGCAATATGGTTCCGATTCCATATTGACCGTGATATAAGCCCGATGGCTGGTATGGTTTCTCACCAAGGTAGTGAAATGAACTTGGGCTATTTAGTTACGAATAAATCGTGTACCAACGTGTTATGGTTTTTATCTTTGTTTAGTCGCTTTGTGTTCAAAATTGTCCAGGTTTATACTGGTACACTAGATTCCTTTCTATATTAAGATTATATATTAGATGCCGCCATGACAGCATTGCTGTGTTGCGGCATCTATTCCTATGATAGCCAGAGTAATCTGGGCGAGCAAAAAATGGAAATAGCCGCTATTTAAATTTCACTCTTCTCACTAATATACCATTTGATGCTTTAAATTTTTTTTTAAACTCAATAACTTAGTATTTAGTTTACGAATAAGGTCTATTCACAAAGCGGCTAAGACATTTAAACAGGTTGTATTATTGGACTAAATCATAAATATACACTAAACGAGAGGAAGGTACGTCACTCCGCCTATCTTTTAAATATGTAGGATTATACATTAATCTTTAACTACGTGATTTCTTATCGTCCACCACTATTGTATGTCAAAAATAAATATATATTTTCCCGCCGAAAGTAATGACAACTTTGTTCTTTAACACATGTTTGTCTATGGTTATCATGGAGTTCACACACACATATACCTGTGAGGCGTACACGGGTTTTCACCGTAAACAAGCGGCAACACATTTAATAATATAATATATTTATTTATATTAATATATTTGTCAATTGTTCGCTCTACGCAGTTTGTGTTAAAAAATTAAATTATAATTTTAATATTATGTATCATGTGTTTAAAGTCGGCTTGGATGGAAATACACATGAGCGTGTTTTATGTATTTTTATGTTAAAAAGTGCAAGTAATTTTAATGTGCGAATTAATTTTACAACGACCTTATCGATCTCTTAGCTCTTCCTTAATAAAATTGTAACTTGAATCAAATTCGCTTAGAAAAAAAATCAAATTATCTTAATGAATGTAATAAAATTTGTGACTGAAATGACATTACAACTGAGGCAATTGAAAACTATTTTGCTTTTATATTTTTCTACGTATAGCGAGATTATCTGTTTTTCTATAATTTATATTTTTAATACTTTTACAGTGTCACTATTCTATTGACACTATTCATTGTTTTTAAATCAACTTTTCAAATAATTATTTTCATAATGCAAAATTTTACAATAAAATTATTTAATTTTTAATCCACATGTATTTGTGGGTAAAGAAATTATTAAAAGTCTCGTTAATATACTATTGTATGAAATGTTTTTAAATTTTCAAACTACTCATGTGTGTTTGTGATTAATAAAATCGTAGTGTATGTTAGTAATGTCGAAATGTCAGCTTTTTTTAAATTGATATTATATCGATTAGGTACGACTGAGCCAGACAGGATTTTACTGGCATATAGCTGAATTAAAATAGTTTTTTTTTTTTAAAGTAGTATTCCGCAACTGAAACATTAAAATGTATAAAAATGTGTACAAATTCCGATTTCATGTTCTGGCTCCATTAGCACGTGTTTATATGTGGGAAATACTGCGGCCTACAACGAGACAACCGAGTCCGGTTGACGTCTGTCATTGTTTACAGATTACATTTTACACCGCCCCATTGAAAGATAATAAGAAGAGAATTAAACGAAATATAAAACTATATTCAAAACCTGAGATCTAACTTAACGGACATTAAAAATTTATTAAGCAGTTGTCAGCTCTAAAGGTGGTAAGGTTAGTGATTTACCAGTAGCTCCCTGGTGCATCGGATCACTGATTCTATTTAAAGCTAACACTCGTGAAATAAAATTGAATGCGCGTGATCTTTTTGTTAATTGAGTGCGTAATTAGCTGCATCAATAATATCACTGATTTTTTGGGATGAGACGGTGTGTGGGAAAGAGACAGCGGTAAACAAATGTAAAATAAACGTACAGTTGAACAGAAATGGCATTAGTTTTTGTCGTTTTCCTCTAGGGTTTAGTGTGTAATGTATAAATTATCGATTCAAGCATCACTTTGCTGAACTCCATGACGAAGTAAAACTAAAATTAATTATGCTAATTACCCCTTCCCGCGTTCCGATCGCCCGGAGACAAACACGCAGCGCCTCCACAACGACGCAACGTGCAGTTGCGAACAGCGTCGAGATGTTAAAATGCATTTTCAATTGACAACTGATTTATTCGATATCACAATGAATATATTACGTGAAACCTGTATGTGTAACAGTCGTTATTTTCTCAATGACCATTGCTAATGATGTCTTTGTGATGTTCTCGTGGCGTTGGTTGTAGTTTTTCTGTTTTATATCCACTAATAAACGTGACGCAATAATATTTGGTCGACCAATTTGCAGTTCAAGTGTGAATAACTCTCTAAAGTCACCATGCTTTCGGGGGAGAAGTTAGATCCGTATGGGTTTGTACCGTCTAAAGTTGAATAAATTAACTTGCGCATTAGCGAATGGAGTAGATAAAAAAAATACTATAAAACAACAATACTTTGTTTTATGCAAATCAACATATCCGAAACGTTTTTTTTATAAGGCAATTCACGAACAAATAAATCGACATGGCAACACATACCCCCTTTTGTTCCACGTTGTTGCTGTCAGTTACTTCAATATCTATACTCGACGTTAATTAGACTCGGTGCGCAA
>DWQX01003404.1:0-17957 GCA_018245475.1 Pharmacophagus antenor
CGCCGCCCCTTTCGTCTTCGGCGGAGCGGGTTTTGGAAGTTTTCTTCCCTCACCCGCTCCTCGCCCTCCTTGCGGGTTACGACTTCCTCGGCGAAGGAAGCCACAGCATCCCAGACCCTCTCGTCGCGGATCATGGCATCCATGTCCCGCGGCAAGGAGAGGTACCTCGTTTACAGCCTACTCTAACGCTGAGAGCGCATCACCTGGCAACGAAAATTGTATCCCTTTGAGCTGATTTCCTATTTTTGGGAATAAGAAGCCATACGGTGCTAGTTCAGGGCTGTAAGGAGGGTGACCCAGGAGTTTGACCGGTGTGCTGTCTAGCATTGTCGTGGTGGAGCAGTAGCCCGCGGAGCCCTGTGTTTGGTCCCTTGTTGCTCACAACTGAGAACTGAAACTTCTGCCAAGCATTTGGTAGTATACCATTCGCGTTAATTCTTCTTTGGTTTCGTAAAGGAATTGACACCAAGTAGCCAATTAAATTTAAAAAGCTCGCGATCAAAATCTTTCCCTCGCTTCTGGGTCGCTTTACTTTGGTAGGCGTTGATTCGATTTGAAACACCCGAACCATCGACTGGCGCTTCCTTTCTGGATAGTTTTGATAAATCCAGGATTCATCACCTGTAAGGATGTCGTAAATACGCCGACACGAGCCTGCTTCAAATTTGTTTATCATATCATGACACCATTCCACCCTTGCCTGCTTCTGAACATCGGTGAGGTTGTGGGACACCAAGCGTGAAACTATCCTCTGCAACCGAAGGTGCACGTGTAGTATCTCGCGAAGGCTTCTCCTGATCCAATCTGCAGTATATGCTGAATCTCTTAGTATGTAACTCGTCTATTGTCTTGGATGAATTTTTTCACTACTAGCATGTTTTCTTCCGTAACAGTCGTAAAAGATCGACCACTTCTTCCTTCATCCCTCAAAGTTCGTCGACCGCGCGTAAATTCATTACAGCAACGATACACGGTTGCCTTAGAAGGGCCTTCATCCATAAGTGTCATTTGAAGTCTATCGTACGATTCGTCCGGTTTCAGGCGACACATAAAATCGTAAAAAATCATAGCGCGAAAATGTTCTTGACACAAAACCATTTTTGAATGAGACACGATAATTTTAATTAAATCGCAAAAAATGTGGATGGAAGTTTTGAATTAGGAACGTTTACTTATAAGTAACGAACGATTACTTATAAGTAATCATATTTTAATAAATTATAACTGGCCAGTGTTACATACATAAAAACTTTTTATCGCAATAATTTCTGAGTGACCTGGTATGTACCATCTCGCTTGTTTCTTAATATCCTCTCTGAGATATTAAATTGACATTAAGCTTGATTAATACTCGTACCTTAATCAGTTAACTCGAAATCAGATACTAGGTTGGCGTTAGTGTGGTTGTTTCCGTATTATCAGCAAAAGGGAATTTTTTCTTAGGACTCTTTTTAAATACTTGTAGTCAAGTCCCTGACCATAGTCTGCACTAGAGTCACAGCGTGTTGCAAGTAAACGTATTATCAGAAATAAGCATGTTTTATTAAAATGAATTGTTGTTATTGAATATTATTTTTTAATGTTTACTATCATATAAAAAAAAGTACTAAGTTATTAACGGAGCCCTCGATAAAAGTACTAGTTTCCTTATCACCCGGAGATAGATTTTCTGAAAATCTATCTCCAAGTAGTTACCCCTCAATAATAGATTTTAATATAAACTATTACCGAGGTGAAACGCGGTAATAGGAGTGGAAAAAACAAAAATTTATAAGTTTTATTGCTATCACTGTACGAAGAGAATTTAATCTTTATAAAAAAAAATTGAATCACACGATATACCATATTATTAACATTTTATGAAATTAGTACTACAGTTATTTTTATGACATTTTGGCATCTACTACCAAAACTACACTTTAAGCACTACAGATCTAAAAATAACGAGATGTAATAGATTTTTGAATACATTGGAAATAGATTTTCTATTCTTGAAATAAATGAGAAATGACAGTTGTCAATTATTAAGACAGTAATTTTGAATATAATAAACAAAATATCTGGACTAATTGATGTTATGTATCACCGAGGGTACCCTCGGAGTTAGACGCAACCCCAATTTTAAGCATCTTCCAACGCGAATTTTATTTACCAATATTATGTTTATACAAAATTACAGTATGAAAAATATAAGATAATACTCATAGAAATAAACAAAAACAAGTAAACAATAGCATTAGACAATAAAAAAGTGACATAAATAACGTAACACAAATGTGTGTTCAAATGTAGGAATTACCCCGTGCTTGTATGAACACAACCAGCTTCTGCGCTACCCACGCACAAATTAAATTTTTTTGATCCGTTCGACCTGTGGTATTCCCATGCGCATCCCATAAGTTTGATGTAAAGTATTGTGAATGAAAACTTATACCAAATTGCATTGTATTAATCTTATTTTAATTTTATTTAAATATGAAAATATCTAATACATCGCTAAATGTGCCGATTTTGCATACCGCGGTAATGGGAGCTTTTATCTTATATATATTTTTTGAGTTGTCTATGTTTTAAAAAAAATTTAATTAACTCAGATTGTGAGAAAGATTAGTTAACTGTATTAGATTCCAGACCACTGAATTGTACTTTCTACATTTTTTGTCCATACTTTGGTTTTCTGGAAGAAAATGCTGTTACCAATAACACCACCCATTGTAATAACAATGTAAATGTAAAAATATATCATGATTTTCTTATTAGGTATGCAATAACTTTTATTTAATTCTATTATATTCTGGGTTCTTAAAAATATGATATGGAATTTATTCTAAATTTTTAAAGCTAAGCGTCATACTTAATGAGGTTGGAAAGAAGATATTTGCTTTATCGGCGCGCTAATAGTCACCTGATAAACCAAACGATGTGTTCGGTAATAAGGATTCGTCGGACCAAGTAATATTATACGTATTATCTGTCTGCAGCAAGGCGATGTCGTGCGCGCTCGTGTATCTGAAACCATACAATATACTGTTTATTGACATAAATCTGTTAGAATAAAACATTCTTACGCCTCTGCTAACTTTTTATTTGTTTATAAATTATATTCTTATCTCATAAAAAAGTCAACTATGCATAGACGTATATGAGTTTGTTGAAATTTTTTAAAACTCGAGTTGTAAAGAAAATTTATTTTCAATTCACTTTTAAAGCGTGCTTTATTTTTCGCTATTTTATTTATTAATAACGTTTATATAATGTATAGTGGATTTTAGTAATTAAAACACAATCTTTGTATGTATTTTCATTTCAACCACCAATTAGTATAATTAATGTACAAATATTACTGTATTCCAGTTTTAAGACTAGTGTAGCTAGTAAAATTACTGTGTAGTAATCTTGTAACGATTGAGCGTAATATGTAGTCGTGTAAACGATCTAACCAGCGCCTTGTTGTTAAGGGAAGATATATTACTTACTATCACTTAAAAGTCAGCTAGTCTGTCAATTCGCTTATTTTTATAAAAATCATGTCTAAATAAATGTATGTTTGTAAAATGGTACTGAAAAAATATAAATACAGTGTCAGATAAAAGGGCAGGCAAGTCAGGCGACAGTCCGAGGCATCATATTTTGTGGGGTGTCGATATAAAAATATTTTTTCACATTAATTATCTCTTTAGATTTTATGAATTAAAATTAATTATAAATACATATTGCATTACTTTTTAATTTTTTTTTGTAAATTGCATTAAATTTGTATATTATAGTATAAAATAGCGCCAAGTTTTGTGATTGTTGAGGCGTACAAAACAGCCCTAGAAATATGGAAGGAATGAGCGGAATATTTTTTTTATAGGAAGAATAGGCAACCGAGAGATCGATTTACCCGATGGAAAGTTACCGTCGCCCATAGACAGCTGCAACACTGGGAGTCGCAACTTCGTTGCCGACTCCGGAGGAAGGAGTGGGTTCTATTCTCAAAGGCACCTAAGTCGTATCAGTCCGGAAATAACGCTAGCGACAACTGATTCCTCAGAGTGGTTATGCATGCTCGAGTACCCGCTGATTTGTAGTATCAAATATTGCGGTTGCTCGTAGATCGTGAGAGTAACGTGCACATGTGATCAAGCAGTGCTCCGACGATCCAAGAGGAGCATCGACAGAGACCAAATAGTTGTTTGCATTAGAAGTCAGTAGAAGGTCCAGCAATGAAGGTGTATGATTTTCCATATCAGGGATGCGCGTGGATGAACTTACCACCTGTGTTAGATCAAACGCCAAAGCAAAGTCGTGAATAGATCTCCCCGCATTATCGGTCAGTCGTGAACCAAGCCATTCGGCGTGGTGGTCGTTTGAAGTCACTTTCTTTTAAATGGAAGGTGGCTTTCTTTGAACACGGAAACTATAGCCATATTGACTGCATGCAACAGGTTAGTCTGTATCAGATTTACCACCACGGGACCTATAGAGGCACGCATAGACACGCGTATGGTCATCGTTGTTTATGTGCAGCGACAAGATGGACAGGTCCTCACCAAGACTGTGGAGGCATCGATAGCTAATATCCTCACAGACGTATGCACAAACTCCAGAAATCGGTTTAAATGAGTGTTCTTATTTATACCCAGGGTATTGCAGTTAGGAGCTGTCAGCAGGTGAGGATACTCGTATCTACGTCTCGATAAGAATCATAAGGCCGGCTTCGCCGTCTCGAAGTGGTGGTGGACGGCGTTAAGTTTGGAATGAAGTTCTCTGATGTTACAGGTATTTACTGTAAGTATAACAAGGGGTTGCACTGCCTTTTTCCTCCGTTTGCCTCGAGCAGTAAGATAGCTGAGCGGAATTTTGCCCTCTCCAAAAAATAAAGGGCAGACTAAGCATCTGCGCTCTGGCCATTCAAAGAGCTCAGTGGTGTTGGTACTCTCTTGGGGTAATCTTTTTAATGGCGCTGTCTTATCATAGAGGGAGGGGGGCGTTGCACAATATCAAGTCACCAAACGTAACATAGAAGCATAAACTTTTATTTACCGCTGGTATTCTGCGAGGCCGTGGTACTTTCACAGTCGAACCAGCCCATTCATGTAACGGCAAACCGCTGCGTGGCTCTTCCACGCGAAAAACTAACTATTTCTTTCTGCAGTTTTATAAATGCTACTTTTGAATAGATTATAAGTTACTAGATTTTTGTGTTTATATTTACTTGTATGTTGAATTATAATTGATAATTACTATTTATTCATTCACAAGTAGTTTGTCCATACATTTCTTAATAATAAAACAGTGATGATGAGAATAAAGATTTAAATAATTCATACTTATCATATTGGGGGTGCTTGTTAATCTGCAATACTTTAATTTTTGTTGGCGAATTGTTTTCACACAAATTACTTAATTGCAACATATATTGATTTGAAGCCTGGACACAATGTGCGGCAGTTAAGGCAATATCTCGCGTTAACAGCACAGCTCCACACAAATGGCGGGAACTTTTAGTTTCTCGTAACGATACTATTTGAATTTGGGAACCTGAGTAATTTAAAATAAAATTTACTTTACATTAATCAAATCGTATGGTAGTAGTTATGTTAATATTCTTTTATAAATAATATAATATGATATTTACCACAATCAATTTCAATTCCACCAATTACTCGTTTAATTCTTTTACATTCTGTTAATAAAAACAATAAAGTAATTATTAATATTATTGCAGTGCAATGCAGTTGGATCGATGTTATGTAATTAGACATTACAACGGCGACACGTATCTAGTCGACGTGTGAAACGTAATTTAATGTTCTGTAGCAGGTGTACGGATTTATTGCAAAGTTTTAGTTACAAAACAATCGTCACGGCATGGCAAATAACGCACTTTATTTGAACAATTGTTTGTTGATAGTTTATGATAATTTGAATCAGCGATTACATTACTAACTAAATAATGAGAACTAAGACTTACGATTTGTATGTTCAAAGCATTAGTAAAATTTATGAAAGTTATTATTTCAGAATAAACAAATTGATATATTAACATCAAGTTGGAACACGACAAAATGCAGTATACGGCAGGGTAGGACATAGCAGGGCATAGTCCAGCAGCGTAGAACAGATTAAAAAATTCCAATCTAAATGGACTTAACAAACGTAGCGTATGCCCGTCACCGATTTCCCAAGACAGAGATAACACGTCTATAAACTTTGACAGAGCTAACAGTCAATAATTTCGAATTGGGTGTGTTGCAGTACAGCTATTATATAGAAGCATTATTTGTTATAACCCATGACTCAGAGAGTCACAGCTGCGTTCCAGGAGTTCATTGATTATAAACTCTGCCATTATAGACTAGATTTTTAATATCTCTAGTATGTTCTATGTCCTAACGTATTTTTATTCTTTACTACCTGAAATAACTTTTTGTGTTAACCATGTATTACTGATTAAGTTAAAAAAGATTACTTAACTACGACTTTTTTTTAGCAGTAGAGCCAAACTTTGGCTCTCATTTCTTCTCATTGGCAGATTTGTAATATGAGGGTGGTAGCTGGATAGATCTACAAATCTATACGGAACCTGAATAAAAACGAGAAAGAATTAGTAGTAGGGTAATAATAATACGTATTTGAGAAACAAGTGCGCTCCACTAATCGTACTATGGGAGCCAAACTTTGGCTCTACTACTACAAAAATAATCGTAGTTATGTATTCTTTTCTATCTTAATCAGTAATATACGGCTAAAATATAAAATTTCGATATGGTGGTTGTTAAAAAATAAAAATTCGTTATAACATTGTATATAGTGGAGGTAGTAAAAATCTCTAGTCTTTTACCAAGGGAGAGTTTATAATCAATTAACACTTGGAACATATTTGTGACTCCCCGAGTGTTGCGGCTGTCTATAGGTGACATTTATCACTTTACATCACGTGAATCGCTTGCTCGTGTGCTTACTCTATCTATAAAAAAAATCTGGAAATACACATTTCATTTATAAGAATTTTATGTAACGGGGTGCAATTTAATTAAATTATGAAGGGATTAAATATTTATCGAATGTGATTCTTCATGAATTTAATGTGTGCACTATATTTCATAATCGTCCGAAATGTAGTGATCTGCCAAACTGCAAAAATTGTTAATAAGGACATGAATTGAACGAGTAACTAGTTATAGAAAGTTTATTTAAAAATATAAATTATGTGCTGTTATTCAGAATTTAACATAACTTCCTATCTATAGTAAAATAATGTGGAATAATGCAATAACATAGTCCTCTAGAGAAAGTAGTGATTCTATAAATATCTACTTGCTGTAATGAATACTTTTAGTGGGCAGTAGATTATTGTCTCATTCGTACAAAATGAAAAAAAACATAATGGACATTTTAAGCAATAAATATGAAAAAGAACAATGTAATTAGAAATAACTAGAAGTGTTCTATCTTGGTTTAATAAATTACTCATTCTTTAAGTGCGCTTATTGCGGTCGAAATAGTATGTCTATAATTATTTAGTGTTATTGTTGTAGGTTGCATGTAATGCCAGAACGCAGCGACAACAGACAGGTGGGAGCGAGTAGCGGGCGAGGTTTATGTAACGCGAGGGCGCAGTACTCTGCCGACCGTCGACCGCCGGGGGCACCGGGCGCGGCACATCGCGATGGACCGCGCGAGCGGCGGCCAGCCGACTCCGCCCGCGCACACCGGCTTCGGCGCTTTTTGCAGCGCCATTTCCGACACGCTCTCGGTACGTACCCGCGACGAAAACACTTCTCAGCCCCTCCCGCTTCTCTCTATCCCCCACCCTCTAGCGACATAAAAGCGCCAACACTGAAACATTTTTTGGCGCCAACGCATCTTCTCGATAAAATTCCGCTGGTAATAACTAGACTCGCGTAAATAACTTTCAAGCACGTGGCCGGCGAGGTCATTCTGTACCCTCTCCCAGCATAAATAATAAATGATAGGAAGTTGAAGTTTTTGGAGAGAATAAAAAATATAAACAAGTTTATAATTAGAGTGCTCGCTTGGGCCGGGTCGCACGGCCGTGATTTGTCCAATGGCTGTGATATACCGAAATATCCGCGCAATAAACGAACCGCTGCACGACGTACAAAGGCCGACGTGACATCGGGCACTCGTGCAAACTCTGCAAGTCGGTTACCACGGCTAACGCCACGCGTTAGCTCTTACTAGTAGAATTGAGTCGCTACGCGCCGAGTCCCGTCCTGTGATACTTACTTCATCAGCTGTCATCATTATAGGTATTACAAATATTTTGAATTTCTAGTGTGTCCAATTGACTTCCAAACGAGAGCTTTTAGTTTTTGTTCTATATCATATTGCGCCCCCGCCGTTCGGCACGTTTGTTTTTATATGAACTTCGCTGAAGTAAGCTTGACATTGTTGTTTGTAAACTAAATGAGTTTATATTAATGTGATGAAGTAATAACTATATTGGGCTTATATTTTTCTGAAAATTAAAGAACAGTTAAGTAGTTGTAAATATTTAACGTTTAATTCTATTTTATTTCAAATACAAATACTCTTTAAATTTTATTTATGTACAACTATAAAATGAAAATTAATACAACTGTTTTAATGTGTCTTCTCATATTTTTTTGTGATTAGTTGCCAATGGACGATTAGTCCTATCGTCCATTGGCAAGAGCTGATAATAATAGTGATGTGGTTCGTTAGACGGTTTCTATCTTTTTAAATTTTGTTGTCTCTACTTTTTAATTTTTATGTTCGATAAATTTAAAGTGAGTCACTTCGATAATATTATTGTTTACCCAATTTATCTTTGATGATATGGATATGTTTGGTGCGATGTGGTTAAGAAATAAAATAAGATTTACTATAAACGTTTATCAGTTAATTACCTAAACAGAGCAACTTTTAGCCCTCTATTTAAATATTTTTGTCTCCAAAATTAAAGCTGCAATATAGTGTCATAAGTTTAAACATGTAGTATTTTATTGTGATACAATGTGTGAGTACTTGAAAATATAGCAAAATATTGGAATTGTATAATTTTGCAAACAAGTATAGCTTTTTTATTTATAATTTTACTTATGCAAAAAATATATCTGAATAGGTAAGTCAATTACAATATTCCATTTTCTATAAATATTGTTTTTGTACTTTTACATATTAATATAATTTGCGTTTAGTTTAAATATATGGCAATATGTTAAATTATTTTTGTGGTTAGGAATATTTACAACATAATGAATGAATATTTGTTTATCAACATTGCAATCATTTACAGTTACGAAAAAAAATACTATTTACTTTTATGCAAAAAATATAGTTTGTTCATTCTTATCACATAAACAACTTGCTCTGAAAACGGTTTTTATTAAATTATGAATAAATCGTCTCCATGACATCCCGCGAAGTTATTATATACACGTTTCATAGAACATTTACAAGCTTTACTGTAATAAAGTAGATCTTTGACCTATTTTTATCTAGATTTTAATCGTATTAATGAGGTTAATTTCGTTAAGTTCCATGACAAAGATAACTCATACAGCTCGAAGGATTGCTACCTTTATATAGTAATGGGCAGGCAAAATAAGTCGACGGTTGCGATCGTTGCGGTTGAAAGACGTACTTTATTACTTCATGCAGGCAGTGTGAAACCAATCAACGTGGTAATCTTGTGGGGAGATCCATGCCAATGAGTAAACATCTAAAAACTAATTATAATGATAAGGTTTCGATCATTAAGCTGAGCTGGATTTTGTTTCCTTTAACATAAACTAGCATGTTTATAAACATAGATTCGAACGAGTTATACTAATCGTTTTGGTTCGGTATTAAATTTATTAAATATTATTAAAGAAATTTGTACAAATCCAAATTAATAATAGATTAATGTGTGTTCAATTTTTAATTTCTTCAGATCATATTTAAAATGTAGAAAATATTTATATTATTCACGGGACCCGGTAAGTATACTTTTACTCTTACTCTGCGTAACATTTCATGAGAACAATGCTTTGTTACTGCTCTTACCCATGACATGGTAAGGGCAGTAACAAAGCAAGGTTGCTTCCATCCATTCCATTAAAGTTTGACTGCATCGATCCGCAAACGCGACACCGGCATTGCCCTCTTTTATTTAACGAAGATTAAACATTCTATTGACAAAACACCTATAAAATATTAAGCTGGATCTCCTCTTTACCGTAACATTTTCCTTAGTGCTAAAAATTGTGGATCTTTTATTCTCTGTGCTTTAATTTTATTAAAAATAAGAGTTCATACTGCTATTTTCGATCAGAAACAAAAATGTTAATTTCTTTTGTTCCTCACAATTATCTTAAAACTTATCAAAATCTAAAAAAGTCTTTTCACTTCATCATTATGCATCAATTTCTTTTTTAATAATTAACATTGAAGAGGGAGAAAAAAATAGTTTTACAGATATTTACAAACTTATACAAAATTTGTTTAGTTTTTAATGTTTAGTTATCTGTGTTAAAAATGTTACAAAGTTTTCTGAATAGATAATATTGTTACGATGATAATAGGAGTATATTTTTACAATGTTACACGAACAGAAGGTTACTTAATTGACAAAAAGTCCCATAATATGAATTATGCGTTTCATTTGTACAACGATGATAAGTAAATTTTAGAATATTCTGTATAACGGGTAATAGTAATTTAAGAGAATGCATCGTGTGGTACGGTTTTTAGAAGTTATAAATAGAAGATAGGCTACTCGGCCGATGCTCCTATTTCTGATTGAAACATTATTAAGAAAATGACGAGGTTAATGTGAATTAAAAAAATAACACGATTAAGGTGATTTAATTTAAGAAACAATGTTTTACGGCGTTCAAGTTACTTATAATGATGTCTATTAAAAATTGATTTATAAATTCCCTTTACGGTATAAATAAATATTTGAATATGGTACATTTTGTGAGGATTATTATTTATTATTATTATTATTTAATTATTCGGAAAATATTTACAATGAAGTGAATATTCAATTGTAACTAAAAACCTCATTACAAATTAAATAGGCTAAATTTTATTACACTATCTACCGAACAATTTAGTAGGTCAATAGGAATTGATAGTTTTACTTTCAGTGGGCATCTCCTTAATGCTTCCCAAATATATTTAACACATTTCCTCTGGGAGTTTTTTGGAGAACCGCCAATAAAAAACATAGGTACCAGGGTATATTCGAGACTGAATGTCATGTGAATAACCGGTGGGCAACGGTGGGCGATTACTTACTACTTACGTTAAATTGTGTTTAATCCACTCTTTACATTACATTTAGTTTTTGTATTTATATCTATTAGGGTTATTGTTAATTTCTACTCATTCTTTGGAAATTCTGCAATGCTCCTGGTAGCATAATATTCCACTGAGTGGGGGTTCCATCTTCGCTTGAATCACTTAGTAAGAAACGAGAGTTCCTAAACATCTGCACCCGACCACTCATTCTGTGATTTTTTGTGATAGACAGGGTTTAATTATTTAGACTACGATGTTGAAGCACTAATAGCCTAATAATTTAAGGAGTGGTTTGCGAATTTAATAGTATCGGCAGTTTTACATACAATCTTCCATTACTGTAGTGGAACATTTTCTAAAACTTAAAATCTATATTAGAGTGATTTGCACCATTATTAATAATCTTTTAAAAGAAGGTACTGTATTAATAAATTTAATTATTTATTGCATTATGGGTATGATAAGGTTGTGGACGTTAATAGATATAACCGTCATCGAAACCGTACAATTGAATATCACAATCATTATAAGTATTATTAATTTTTACTTAAATATAAGATGTATAAATTTTTCTACATGTTTGCTTTATTCTAAATTATACAGCGATAAGCTTGTAGGCTAATTCAATAGATAATAAATAAAATTATTTCCATATTCACACATCTTGAGGGATGAATTTATAAATTTGATTTAGAAATGTACGTACGGTACACTATTTTTTATTTCTTATGTTATTATATTGTATATGTAAACAACAACAAATGGCTATTAGACAAACAGTATGTAGGGGTAATAAAATTCAATATTTAACTTTGATCGAAACTAAATTAAGTTGACAGGTAGGTCTTTGTAACGAAATCATCTTTCGGTGTTTGCCAACATTCTAAAGGGTGATTAAAACTGTTTAGTAATGGGCAATGATACTGTCGTGTTAATTTTAGATTCAAACTAGCTGACACCTGTGCGTTGTGCTTGGCATTAATTAGACTTTTTAATAAATTCACGGTATAATATTGGGTTGGCAACTAAGTCATTGCCGTTTTTGTCGATAGATTCACTTTACACTTTCTTTTGTTTTGTTAATGTGGCCAGAGCATCTAACCTATATTTTTTTCTTACTGTATGGACTTCTACGTTTAATTAGTAAAAAAAAATTTTCGATTAGTTCTTTAGTTTTGTTTTTATCTCAATTTAAAAATGGAAGAACAGGACGTGCACTTCCGACATATTTTATTGTAATACTTCCGAAAAGGCAAGAACGCATCGCAAGCACAAAAGAAGTTATGTGCCGTATATGGAGATGAGGCCTTAAAAGAAAGGCAGTGTCGAAATTGGTTTGAAAGATTTCGTTCCGGTGATTTTTCACTGAAAAATGCACAACGATCTGGCCGCCCAGTCGAAGTGGATGAAACCCATATCAAGGCTATTATCGATTCAGATCGTCACAGCATAACACGAGACATTCAAGAGAAGCTCATTGTGTCGCATACATGCATTGAAAAAAAAATAAAAAACCCTTGGTTATGTCAAGAAACTTGATTTATGGATTCTTCACCAGCTAAAGGAAATTCATTTGACGCAACGGATTAGCATCTGTGATTCGCTACTGAAACGCAATGAAAATGTTCCATTTCTGAAGAACCTAGTTACTGGCGACGAAAAGTGGATAGTTTATAACAATGTTACTCGCAAGAAATCGTGGGTGAAACAAGATCAACCAGCCAAAACAGCATCAAAAGCAGAGATTCACCAAAAAAAAATTATGCTGTCAGCCTGGTGGGATTACAAAGGAATTTTGTATTTTGAACTCATGCCACAGAACCAAACGATAAATTCAAATGTGTATGTTGAACAACTCGACAAACTGAAGGATGCAATTGAAGAAAAGCGGCCGGTATTATCAAATCGGAAGGGTGTTGTTTTCCATTATGATAACGCAAGGCCCAACACATCTTTGGTTACTTGGCAAAAATTATTGGAACTGGGTTGGGATGTTTTGTCACACCCACCATATAGCCCTGACCTTGCGCCTTCGGATTACCATTTGTTTCGTTCCATGCAAAACTCTTTAAATAATAAAGATTTTAATAACGCGGATGATGACAGATCACACCTAATTCAGTTTTTTAATAGCAAAGACCAGACATTTTACGAACGGGGAATTTTTACGCTGCCAGAACGATGGAAAAAGGTCATCGACAAGAACGGGCAATATCTAATTGAATAAAGTTATATTTTTAAACAAAAATTCTGGATTTGCCTTCTTTTTTGAAATCGGCAATGATTTAGTTGCCAACCCAATATATAAAAGTTTCATCAGATCTTGCTTTTAAATGACGCATTCTATAACAACGTTGATGATTTTTATAACATTTCAAGTTCTTTTTCAAGTAAGAAGCGACGTAAGTGTGAATCATCAAATAAAGTTCAGTTTTATGATTCATGTTTAACGTTCGTCTGATAGATGCGGCAGTTATGTGGGGAATGCATATATAATTTAAAACAAAACAATTCTATTTTCCGATTATATACAGGTTCTTTTATTGAAATTTTATATGCGTAATCATTCAAAGCAGCTGCTTGTTGCATTTCGCTTGATAACCTTTAGAAAACAAATGCAAATATCAAGTGGCATCATAATTTAAATAGCACTTTTTTTTCTACAATCACCGCCGCAAAATCGATTTGCCCTAATTCAATTCGAACCCCACAAATTACGCTTCTGTTTATAATGATCGAACAATTCGATGCTATTATTTTTACGTTAACTCCTCATCGGTTGGTAGCGTTGCAACAAAAACAGCTTCGAGATGAGATCGTTGAATAATGATAGACTTCCCGTACCAATCATTACGTGCCGGTTCATTTCAATTTGTTTTTGTGTGCAAGGATTACCTTTGAGCGGGAGTTATGTCGTTAGAAAAATAAAACTCGTAATGGATACCGATGTTGTATATTATGTATGCCGCCAACAAATAGCGATAGCAAAAATAGCGTTTTAATTGCTATTAAATCAATATTTTTAATTATCACTAATAATAGCGCCAAACGTAGTAATGTTTTCGCCAATGACACTGCAAGAAATTTTATTTTCAGTTCAAAGAAACTTAATTTTTCCAAAAATAATACTATTGTGTTCACTTAAAATATCGAACTGTCGAATAAAGATTTTGTCAAAGATACAAGTTCAATGAATTTTGAGAACTAATTAAAGATGTACAATTTTTTACGTTTAATGGCAACTTATCATAATTGTGCGTCTTCAAACTTTGTTTCTTTTCCTATACTTAGTTCTGATTTTGGGTAGTTTTATGTTGTGTTTTTGTCTTGTACAATATTTATCGTTTTTATTACTAAATTTGATTTGTCTTTCTAATTAATTAGTATTTTTCGAATTAGTATACATGTGGTCTAGGTATATAGTTGTTGTAAATTTAATTTGTTTGTTTTACTATAGACTAATTCGGCATATGTTAAAAAACTGAAATGAAAAAGAAGTTTTATCAATTTATTTCCATGCTCTTTGACGATTATTTATGTTACTATTAGCAGTTTGATTCCAGATTTGTAATTAATATAACAAGTGTGGTTTAACTAATGTAATATTATTACAAATATTTTGTAACGAATAACTGACTAAAAGATGACTCATATAATATAATTTTAGTAGCTTTTGTGATTATTGTGCGATTTTCGATACAAGTTAATCCATCGCATTATACATAATAATACCGCAAAGCTCAGACGCTTGGATGCATCTCTTTGTTCCATAATCGTGTTACTAAGTAAGTCTTAAGCTGTAACTTAAACTCAAAATGTATCTCAAAATTTAATTTTGGATTAGGATTTATACTATCACTTTTAATTGTATATCGTTGATTATTAATGTGTATTTCCAAGCGTCCTCTTCTTGGAGGAACTGACAAACTCATGGGGAATGTCCTTTTTTAAAATAAGGACAAACCTCATACAGATCAAAGCAAATTTATTCATAAAAAAAAAGTTATTTTCATTACCAACAGACTTGGGGGACAGACCTTAGGAACCCTCGATTCACGTTTAAAGTCAGAACACTCCGTTCTCGTGTTACCTGAATGAATGAGACAATAAACTCCCCGAGATAATAGCGAGTGTGGTCAACCCACGCGTATAAACATGTTTTTTTTTTATAATTTATATCTTTCCAACGAGGCGCCTCTGGTACGATGTGTCTCCCAGCGGGATCCGAATTTGCTTTTGGGTGCTCAACAGTTATTTTTTAATTTATGAATATCGTATCGTTGTGGTATTTATTTCAAGAATTGTTTAGGTGCCGTTTTCTCTCAAATTTCTTTTGACATTTCGATAATCATTAAAAAAACTTATTAATGGCCAATCGGACTATGAAAAGGAGTTCAATTCATTGTTTTCTTTTATTATTATTTTTTTTAATTACATTTCTACACTACGACATATATTATTATTCAATAAATGAAACGTGTCAGATAGCCAAAGAATTTATACAATATATAGAAGGCTGTTCTGTATAACATTTTATTATAAGTTATACAATTTCATGTTTGCGAGACGTCAGCCGATAGTTGAATTCTCAACGATACCTAAATTGAAACTTTCCCGTGTTCTGACTGAAATTGATTAAAGCGGAATCGAATGGAGCATCCCTTACTTACGAGAATTTAGGGTTACCTAACCTGCTAGAGATAAATTGATAAATTACGTAAGAAGTTATTTGTTTTTTCTTACATAGAATGAAATGTACTGACGTTCACGATAATTTATGTTGATTTTTTTTGCCTTTACAACTCATGTCAAAATATTGATGAAGTCAATTAACTACGTATAGGTTTGTAATTATTTACCTACATAGAAATAACGCTTGAGATATATTACAATACACCCAAACTAGGGGAAATAGCTAAAATGTTCATACACATAACATCATTAAAGCGTAGGTTTACTGTTTGTAACGATTTTATCACCGAATCACTGAACAAATTTTGATAAAATTTGTGTATAATGATTCGAAGTACAGATATACTATTGGCTGTTGTGAAAATTTAACTTGAAGATGGTGTAATAAATGATGAAACTATATAGAGAACCATTTTACTATTCTCGAGTTAGAGAAATAAAATTTAGCGAATCTGTAAATTTGGAAAGATGTAGACTTTGTTAATAAGAAGAAATTAGGCTTCAATTTATCTTAATTCAACGCGGACGAAACTGGCTATAGCTAGTCATATAACTTTTGTTTCGTGGGTAACTTATTCAAATAGCCACAGTTAATTTTGTCCATGAGTCTTAAATGAAATAAAAATGATTTGTCTTCAAACCATTGAGTCTATCACTTTCCTTGTAAGATAGAGGTATATAGTTTTATTTTGGGGCAATATCATCTACTGATGTTTGAGTGATGAGAGCTTTAAACTCGACATGATAGCTACCTCTTATAATAAATCTGCCATTATAACAGCGTTGTCGTATTTTGCCAATCTTACATATGAGAGTCCATGTATTCGAGGCTAGCCTGCCTCGATGCCTTCGATCTCAATCTTATTTAGAACCATATGAAGTAGCGGTTAACTGTTTGATCCATTGTACATAAAAACATGTACAAAAGTGATATATAACTTATAATTTATTAGTGGTAATTGAACAGTTTTTTTATATCGTCTCATAAATAGCGTACGGCCAACAATAAACTGATTTTAGTTAATTTTGCGAGATTTATGTAAAGTTGGTTTAGGCCGTTTACTTGAGTAGCAAAACCGTCGAAATATAAATTAGGCCGGGTGAAACATTTTAGTTAACTTGTAACTACAGACGGTGATCAATTAAGGGCTCCATAACTGACACAATTGGGTCGTTTCGCTTTCGCCGTGGTACAACAATTATAAAGTAATCATGAGCTACCTTTGTCATTGTTCCATAAGTCCATAATGAATTTTGCTTGTAAAATGTTACACAAACTAGTATAATAATACTTATTAAATTAATATTGTGTACATTTATATATCTATTAAAATATCTTCATATTAAATAATATACACTGTGTCCTATAAATGCTAACGATTGTATAACTTGTACAAAAAGGTTTGCTTCATCGTTTAAGCATAGGTGGGGTACCCTTTGTACCTTTAAAGTCAAATTATTTTTAAATTAGAAAGTTTCATAAAATTTCGTAGTCGAAATAAATGTCCTTTTTTAATTTACTTATGGAACTTTATGTTTGTCTGCGTTCGTGGCGCAGTAATTTGTTTCCTTGGGCGACATCAGTAGGTAGGTCTGGATGGTGGTAGGGTTTTTCGAACCTTCCCGGCTACCATCCTTAATGTCGATCTGCCGCTATAACAGCGTTGCTCTATTCCGGCAGTTACACATGTGAAAGGTAGCGTATTCTGGGCGATCACGCTCTATTTAACACACGGCCTATTCACTGGACATCGTGTCCAATTTAGATTAAGTGTTAGCCTAGTATCACTGTGTAGGAAAAATAATCACAGCAAGCCAAGACGGTCTCCGACAAGAAAGACCTTGCAGTAGTATCAAATTTAAAATACAATAGATATTTTAAGTTATTTTATTTTACAATTTAATTGTAAAATATTACTTGTCATATACACTGGCGGCCAAAAGTTTGAGACCACCTTGAAAAAATTACAATATTGAATAAAACTCCAAAAGTTAGTGCT
>DWQX01003405.1:0-17952 GCA_018245475.1 Pharmacophagus antenor
GCTCCCCGCGAGCCTGTCCGGTATGGGTGACCCTGTCCGGCATAGCCTCGCGGTTCATTGCGGCACGCAAGCCCCTCTACCACGGCAAGGTGGCGACACGTCGGAGGGGGTGGTTTATGCCACTAACGTAACCCATACAATATTAGGAAATTGAGTAGGAATCAATCAAAATGAAATATATACCCGTAGTGTATGCTGTGTATAATAAATATCTAATAATAATGTATATAATCTAGATATGTACTTTTAAATCAAAATTTTCTGCTGAAATTATTTTTTTTCACCATCATTTGGTTGTCAATTAAAAGTCGTATTTATCGAGCTATCAGTCGAAAATAAAAACGTCAGTCTAATCTTAGATCAGAGTTTTCTACATGAAAAGGAATTGTGGTTTCACATCAATCTTAATCGAGACTGTGTTAAATGGTGTCACTGTAATGCTACGACGCAGTTAACTGCCTTTAAAGACACAATTTACATGAACGTGGTGTAACTAGAAATCATAGTTTTAGCCATGTTAAAAAACTGAGAACAGTAAAAATACAATATTTTGTTTTAAATATTTTTCTAACCTTTTATGTAAATAACGGTACTATAATTTACGATGGTATAAAGTAAACAACGATTTTTTTTCTGTGTACCTAAATATTGGTGTGTCCGTGTTTAGTATTATAGTACCTAGACGACTCAACGGATCGATCAAAAAAATTTGAAAAAAAATTGTTCAGGTTAAAAATTATCAACAGTTTTATACTGATTCTTGCGAGCATTATAATATTTATTATTGTCTTCTAATTTCTAAATAAAGATTTTTTAATATTAATAAATAACTTCTAATTTCTACTAAAAAATTCTATTCTTAAAGCCAATTGTTGAAAAGCAAATTTACTAAGATAAACAATGTCTCTTCTTGCTTCAAAGGCGTGTTATTAGTGCAGAGTAATAGTTGGAATTGCTTCAAAACTTTCAAGAATTTAGGTGACATACTTAACTGTATGTAAATTTGATACTGGTCACTTTATAGGACTCCTTTGTTTAGTTTGCACACAGTGAATTTTTCAACAAATCTTATCCCGTACAATAATATTAATAACCTGTTTTATTAATCGTCAAAACTAATAAAGCGAATAAGTTAAAATATTTTGCAATTATTTTAGATAAATATTAGTAATCAACAGTAAACTAGGACAAAAATACGATGTCTAGCGAAAAGTACTAGAAAATGATTATATATCTAAAATTAAGGAGATTTTTAATCAGTTACGTCTTTATAATGTCTTAAGATTAACATGAAAATACATTATAATATTTCCTCACATGGTTAAAATGTGATTTTATATACAACGAAAGGCGTATTTATCTATTTTATTTCCGTATAAATTACAGGACTCGGTCTAATGTGTCTGCGTAACGTGTTTGGTGAAATAGATAGATATTCAGTCACTGGTATGCAGCCGCTGCCAATAAAGTAGCTAATAATAAATTTAATATTGTTTGAAATTGTCGAGGCAATCGCATCGATCACGTTTACATGTCGGGGGGATGAGGTGAGTGGATGCCGGTTCACGATCACGACTGTGATCGTAACGCATATGTTGTGTCCAGAGATATCGACCGGTTTATGTGCCTAGCCAAGGGAACCGCACAATAATTTGTCCCTCTGATCTCGCGAAGGGATGTTGCATCACTTTGCATTTTATACAAAATTTATGAGGAGTGTTCCCAGGAGTTCGGATTAATTCGATGGTTGGCAATTTTCCACTGTGCGTGTTAAGTGAAACTTTTTAACACACACGGAGTCGGTAGTCGCCTGCAGTATTTTGGGACCTTGAAGAAAACAGCCAACTCCTTTTTAAAAGGTCGGTAACACAACTGCGACTCCGAACATTATGAGTGTACGGGCGACGGTGATCACTTTCCATCAAGGTAACCTCTCGCTATATACATAAAGCGAGATACAAAACAACCACTTATTATACATTTTTTTACGTAATGTCGCGATTTTAATCAATAAACGGCAGTTAAAGTGCATTAGTTACAGCTAATAGGCCGTAAGGTTCATAATATCCACGTGGATCAATTGTGTAGAACGGATCCATTAGCGTTAAGTCTATAGTCGGATACCTTTTGCTTACGCATATTTTAAAAAGGTATGACACAAAATATATATTCGGTGTTTTACAATTTGTACACTAACAGTTGTCTTGTCGTAACGGCTTGTGCTATACTAATTGTGTTGACAATAAAAAGGGCACCATTTATTGTTTGATGTTTTCCTTGTTTTATTTTTTTTTACTGTTTTCTCTTTATTCAATTGTCTCATACATGCAGAAGGTTCGCTAGATGGTGTATGCCATCCTGTACCTCTAATAACCCTACTCAAAATGTATCAACACAGAATCATATCGTGTTTGTATCAGGTAATAGCAATACATATTATCCTTTCTTAATCTTTTCTACTTAATTCACTTTTTTCTGTTACCTAAGGTACAAAATAAGCATACGGCCCATATGGTAAAAGGTTACTATAGCTGACGCTTGATACCTAAGGCATCAAGAATTCGATTGTCGGTATAAGCCGTGCCTCTTACTTAGATGGTCGACATACATGATACTCACCACTGTAGTGTTTACAAATACAAATATAAATATACTTTATTGTGCACTTATCATGGAGTTACAAAAAAAAGAAAATACATCCGGATTTTCACAATAGGCGGTCTTATCGCTAAGCAGCGATCTCTGCCAGACAACCTTTGGTAGAAATTTAGCAAGTAAATTAAAACAGTAAGGTGCACAAGAACAGTGAAAAGAAATTAAAATAAAAAGTAAAAGAAATAATAATAAAAAATGGAATAAAATAATGTAATATTTAAGAAATTCTACTAAATATATACAATGAGTAATACATAAATATAATACTTTAATGAGAATGTTATAACCAAAATTAGAGCTGCAGTGATCTTTGACATATTTTTTAAAAGATTCAATACTTTCACTGCATCGAATAGAGAGGTAAGGAGTTCCATAGCTTCACGGCGTACACAGTGAAAGATTTTGAGTAGAAAGAAGAAGTGTGTGAAGGAGTAAAAAGAGAGAAGTTTATACCAGAACGCAAGGTGAAGTCATGAGTGAGGTGTGTAAACTTAAAGCGTTCTTTCAAATAATGTGGAGCAAGAGGATTGAACAGTATATTATGTAAAGTAGAAAGAATGTGAGCATTCCGGCGAAGACGTATTGGGAGCCACTTGAGCTTTACAAGAAATTCGGATATTTTCCCAATTTTCGACTATTTTTACAATTTTCGACTCAATCCCCGTATCTGCGGTACCCAAGATAAATTACGGTCTATCAACACGCCAGATTTTTTACGGTGTCACTGTACGGGACTATTATACCATCAAATATGATAGGTGGTAGTTGATGCCAGTCAATTCTACTAATAAGACGCGAGCTGCCAACAATGATAGCTTGAGATTTAGCAGAATTTACTTGCAAACTATAAGATTTAGCCCAACGCGAAATACTGGCCAAATCCATGTTAGCTATATTTATAGCACTTGGTAGATCAGCTAAAGTCGACTGGTTATATATTTGGAGATCGTCTGCATATAAGTGGTAGAGAGAAGATATTTGAGAGCTTATAGAATTAATGAAAATTGCAAATAGAAGTGGGGACAACACGCCACCTTGCGGTACGCCGGCATTAATGCTACGCCAAAAGGAATAGTTATCTTGAACTCGCACACGTTGCCGACGCCCATACAAGTAACTATGAAACCACTCAATAACAGCCGGTGATATATTAAGAGAGCGCATAATTGCAAGTAAAATATCAATATCCACAGTGCAGAAAGCATTGCTGAAATCCAATAATGTCAGCACCGTGAGCTTTTCATCATCCATTCCTAAACTTATGTCGTCAGTAATTTTCAGGAGTGCAGTAGCCTTGCTATAGCCAGGACGGAATCTAGATTAATATGGATTTAAGAGATTGTTGCCGGAGAGGAAGGAGTTAAGTTGTTGATGGACAAGGCGCTCTAGGACTTTGGACAAAAACGGAAGTATAGGTATAGGGCGATAGTCTGACGGAGAGGATGGTTTTGACTTTTTGGGTAGAGGTATTATTTGCGCCTCTTTCCATAGATTGGGAAATGACCTGGTGGAGATTGAATAATTTATGATGCGTTTGATGATGGGTAAGAATATCAAGTAAGGGAATGACAATCTTACTGCTAATACAGTCACCGCTAACAGAGTTAGAGGAAATGGATAGCATACTCTTCTTGACATCACGATCTGTGAAATGACTAAAATTGAAAGAGCAGTTACTGGAGTTGGGTATACTAGAATTATATTTTATGGTGTTCGATTTATCAAATGTTAATTATGAACGATGAAGAGGAAAAATGGAGATTAAGACCATTTAAGTCAGGACTATCTCTAGGAGACTTCTGTTGTTTACCAACTCCTAGTTATCTAAGGAATTACCAGACCCTGACGGGATCTTCATTTTGAACAGATTTATGGATATGACGTTATTGTGAATCTCTACATGCCATATTGCAGCGATTTAGAACTCTCCGAAGCTTTTCACGATTTTCATCGCTGGAATTGGCCTTGTATTTAGCCCTAGCTTTATTTTTTTAGTGTTTAGTATTTAGTGTAAATGTAATTACTCATCGTTCTATTTTTTGTACCATAGTGAACATGTCAATTTGAAGGAATAAACCAGCTTGTAAATACTTGAAAAGTATTTTTGTTGTAGTAATTGCTAGTCAGTGTCAATGATAGTGCTGTAATAATTAAAGTAAGTTGCTATTGATATATATGGGCTTATTATAATTGGCACAACTCTATTTACGAATAAACATAAGTTAAACTAAATTCATTTATAAGACAAGATTGATGACTTCATCGTACATCGTTATATAAAATATTTAAAAGATGGTACACTTCAAAGCGCCCATTCCAAATGCATCTACTTTTTTTTTGTTCATCATGATTCTTTTTTTTTGTCCACGGAAGTTTTTTTGATGTGTTTTATATTTATTTCAAAAAAGAGTTGACTCATTAGTCCATTAACCCTTCTCACACAAATGCAAATCGTGAATAATATAAACTTGTTATGGACACATCCGTCAGTTTAAATGTGACAGAAGATTCCTAAATTTTTTTATAAATAGCCTGTACAATCGAATCGATCCGTATTGTTTATTTATTATTATTTTTTTTAAAACATTTAAATTACGTAAGCAGGCTATTAGTTCTAAAAAAGGATGCAACACGAAACTTTAATAATAAACGTACACCGTCAGATTTTACCTGTGGTACACGATGTGTCTAAAAAAAAAACCCGGTGCAAATTTTGTTACAGTATATTGAATATATAGGCCAATATACTTTTCGATTATCGCGCCTTTAACATTGGGTACAAGCGAAGAGGTCTGTTGAAGTGGTTAGCGCAATTTTAAAGACTGCTGACGCCTATATTGTACGTATTTTAATACTTGAAGAAAAAACTGTAATCCCTTATACAAACACTATTACCGAAGAGTACGAAATTTGGTACAATAAAATTTATATATGTCATGTATTTTTTTATTTCAAAAATAAATAACACACGCTATTTGACTAATAATGCGTTTGATATATTATAGACATTGATACACACAAACATATACACAACGTTATACTTTTTTGTTTATAATTGAAATCTGTCGTGAAATTGAGAAGAGATTAATATTATTATGGTCGGATTTCGAATATTGAGCCAACACTATTAGAAATAAATCCAAACGAAAAGGTCTACTACTTATGAGTAATGACCAATACATTCGTTCCAATGGCGAAGTCATGTTCACGTCGCAATCCACTGAGGTTGTCGCGATCCGCTATTGAGGCGACAGCTATTCGTGCGGTGTAGGGTCATTACTATTCGTTGTAAAAAGGGGTCACACAACGCTTCGATTTCTACTGTCTTAAAGAATTCGAAACACGTCGTGCATCTGACGTAGATACTCGCTGCACTATTAATCTCTTCGCTAAGGTCTGTAGGCTATAGCTTTGATAAAACAAGTTCAGAAAAACTCCCAAAGAAAAATAAAATAACTTTTAGCTCATTAAAAAACCCTAAAATCGCACGAATTTTTCTCAAACACACTTTATTTAACTAAAAAGTTTCCATTTCGTTTTGTTTACAAAAATAATAAAAATTGTATAAAGATAGGGAACACTTAAATAATTTAGAGCACAATTTATTCAAATATAAATAGAACTCAAATCTTCACGAGTTTTTTTTTTAATTCCTAGATCTATGATCCTGATTGTTTATATTCCTGAAATATATACAAGTTACGTAGAAATAACTGTGTGAAAAGCTAATTTTATTCTCTCATTATTACTATTTAACTTCTTCATCCAAAATTAGTGGGAAATATTTTTTGGTATAACAGTTCGAAATATGTTAAAATGTTGTTGTATTATAAAGGTACGAAAAATTATTAAATTTATTTCACTATCTTTTATTAACACTTCGTTAATGTTAAAGGATTAGAGCATGGTTTTTCAAGAACTTTGTATAAATTTTGCATGGTTAATTCTTAAGCCTTTAAATGCATATAAACAAAACGTTAATTTCTAATACGGATATCTAAGCAGTTTGGAGGCCAAAATTGTCATCGCAATATACTGATAATTATAATTCGAATAATTTATTTTAGTTTTATATAGTGAGCAAAAAGTATCTGTTATTTATCAAAATCGTTAAATAATATAAAGAGGAAAATGTAACGGCCGAATATTAGTTCTAATTATTTTGTGCTTTCTAAATGTTATTAATGTCAGTTAAAAATTCAAATAAAAATGGAATTGAATAAAATATTAAAAATATGAATAGTAAACTTCTTAGTTTAAAGTAGAAACTTATTTATTAAGGTCATTTGTCGTGATTATTTCGTAACAATAACCATTTAAAATTGTGGTATATTGGGGATTAAACGTCACTATATTTTTTGACAAGTACGTTTTATCAATGGAAACAAGCAACCAGGTACCGCGGAAGTGTGTCAATATCTAGTGGATTTTCACTTATTTAGGAAAACAAAGCGACGCCTGTCTGCATTGAGGCGTGCGCTAACAAACTAATTGGTAAAAGTGAAGCTTTTCTTTGTGGGCAGTCTATAAAAAGGCAAATAAAACTAGAACCGTGTTATGTGCTTTCTGAATCATTCTACAATCGTTTGATTGGTTTATTCGATGAATAATGATTACTAAAATACGTTTCGCACCATTTACAGCTCACTAAGTTTTTATTTTAATAAATGCTTATATACGATGAAAGTTATATTTGATAGTAATAATAAAATCTTACAGGTACTTACATCTGTAGTAATATTTGAACAAATCCGTTTAAAACCGTTGAAGAATCCAGTTTTTAAATTGAAATCAACGTTTTCTTTTCGTACTTAAGTGGCTATCAATTTTATAAGTAGGTGTCTGGTGAATAGCCCGCCGAAACCTCCGTCTTTTTCACTCTATAGGAATTCAAATTAACTTATCGGCATGTAGCCGAGTACAGGTAAATCCAGTATAATATTATAAAAATATAGATGCACTATTCTGTGAATGAATACTTTACATTAGACGACGATTTTCATTAGTAGGTTTATAGTAGTGACTCTTAAACCGATGTTGACGTTTTGGTTATCTCCCTCGCGCGATACATCTTTTACTATATCTGTCACTTTCTCACCTCCCACTCACAAATGCACTCAACTCTAGCTTAGTTGTAGGTACATCGTACCTAGCAGTCACCGGCGAACTGTCGATTGCGTTTCTTTAGTAAAAATTATGTGTAATTTATCGATATTTTGCTGAATTTTTAAACAAGAATTTTAATTTTTTTTCTTACAATACGGGTGATTAATAATTATTGTTTATAATTTAATTATATTAGTGAAAATCAAACAGGAAAGACTAATTTTTTGTAGTTTTAATTTTATTTAAAATTGACGTTTTGTGTGGTGAATAGTGCGTTGTGATTCAATGAAGTAAATCGAGTGTTAGCAATAGGAGTTTAAATGAATCGAATCATATTCATTACTGATGTGGATTTTATGCGACGAGTGAATAAGGTACGAGAAACCGGATATTGTACTAGACAGTTGTCTGACTAGTTCAGATGCTAATAATTATTGTGGTCATTGAATAAAGAGAAGTCTTTTGTGGAAGGTTTAAATCTTACTCCGATAAAACCGTTAAAGCTTCTTGAGCGTTTAACTAACGTAAAGTCTTGGCTTGATCACCCAAGTCGTAAATATTTGTACTTGTAAGACAAACAAGGGTACACGGACGCGCGCGCTTTTGTACCTGGCCCAAGTGGTACGACAACAGGTGTAAACTATTACACATATATTTTTTTTAAATCTATGCAGCATTTTGGCACCTAAATAATTGTGATGCTATTTTCCACATTAACACTGTTATTATAAGTTTAAATATAACCACTGTTTATTTGTTCTTTTAGTCCGTTATTAGTCCGTTAGAGCAACGGAAATTGTCACAGTTTATAGACATTTAAATAATGTGAATGAAATAAAAAAAAATTTGTCCATGCTCGTGTTAACAATAATTTAATAATTATGTCCCCTTTTCTACTCATTACGATTTAAAATGTTAATATGATTTCATAATATGTATTTTATTCCATGTTTGTGAACATGAATCATACTTGTACCTATTTGTAAAGCAACTTTTCAAATTTTCAAAAGCCTTGTCATCGACATTTATAAAATTTAACTCTGATTGCCTTTTGTGAGCCAATATATGGCAGGTAGATGAACCTTTTGAAAGGTTTTTTTTGTGTAAAATGTTTTAAGGTTAATATTGAATTCTCTTTGTTTTCCTGTACAAGATAATTAAGAAATAATTGTAAACTTTTCGTTTTCTGATATTTCATCCTATATATACATGAAACGTGCATCTATCGCATAAGAATATAATAGCTTAATTCAATTACTTAAAGTAAATAAATTGATGTATTTTGAAAATCCCTTTGAAAAGGTTATATAAGTTTACAAGAATGGTTGAAATTTCCTTACTTCGAGTCTTGCCCCGCGGCAGGGTGAGTGTCCGAGACTCGTCGCCCATCCAAGTACGATCAACGTTACAAAAAACAAGGATGATATTTTTAAAATAATCTTGTGCGGTTGCATTCTTCCGTTTATTATTTGTACCTCATAATGGTGCATGTTCTCGTATTCCATTTTTGAAAGATGTATTTTTAAAACATTATTTATATAAGTATATAATTACATCTTATAAACAAGGAATTTACTGTTCAGTATATATACATTTACGTAAATAACTCCCCTTTACCTACGTATTTACAATTATTTCTGCTTACTATTTATTTCTCCTGACCATGATATAATAATATACAGGTATGTTTAAACTGTGTAAAAGTAGCGTATTGTAAATTTACTTTAAATGTAATTTGTGACAACAGTTTTATACTCTTTAATGAAATACACAATATTTTATTTGTAGGATTCTTGTTCATAAAGATTTTTTTTCTGATTTATACCGAAACAGTAAAGAAAATTCTGCAGATTTGTCATTGCTATATCAATACTAATTGTGGTTATATTACTTACAGGTAACATAATTTCAGTATAATAATTATTGTTTGAATTCATGCTTGGACCATTTTTTTATAGATTTGCATATAGGGCGTTCAAATAATCGAATATTGAACATTTTTTAATTATTAAGTTGAAAATAGAATTTTCGAAATGTTAGTGTCAGTATTGGTTTACGATTATGGGTAGAGTAATATAAGCAGTCGGCATTAATAAATTACTTTACCATAAGTCTATAAGCAATTACTTGTAAAAAATTCCAAGCGGTGTCCAGAGCCAGTCCATAGTTAGAGATAAAAGATAAAGATTATAGTATTTTAAGTTATTTTGCTGTTTCTAAGTGTGCTACAATAGTAATCTCTTACTAATTTATAATAATTTTCGCTCAATTATTAGACTTTAAAAACGCAAGCACACACTATCACTTGTTTAAAAATCTCTATATAAAACAGACTTTAAAACGTGAATGCAGCTTTGGAGCGCGGCGGATGTGCCTGTACACCTTAAAACTCGGCGACTTTGAACTGTATACGGATAGTCGAGAACGAAAATCCCTTAGCGATTGTTTTGATGATATACGAATAATAACTAAAGTCAATAATACGAAGATAAGAACAACTATATAATATTTCTTAATAGTTGTTTGTTTCATACGTTCATTAATGAATAAACCACATTTACAGTAACTTATCCAACAGTTTTATATTTATAAAGCTATTTTCACAACAAATTCTAATAAAATTACACACAACCTATTTCTTATATTGTCATGTCTAGCGTAGGTACTGTCGATATAGAACGAATTGTTAACATCTTCAACAATCACAAGTGTTGAGTGCAGTGGTTTATGCAGTTAGATGACCGGTCGATAGTAGTAGTCTTAGGCTACTTCGCTTATGTAACACCTGCACCTACGAAGGTTTTGAAATAATTTATGGCAACCAAACATTTGCTAATGAGTGGATAATCCGGTAAAATTACTAATGGCCATAAAAAATCGTTGGTCATATCTTAATGTATTTGCTCCAAAAAAAAATTAATAACAATAATAAATAATAAAACATTTTTTTATGAATTTAACGATTAAATGTTAGAATTCATTTTAAAATAGTTAAATTATAAAGACAACATATGAACCGCCTGGATTGAAAAATCGTGTCTCGATACTCTCAATAAAATGTTTATTGTTGATTAACATCAGATTGTCGGAATTAATATACACATCAGCAAATATCGGCACTCATTTTTAGGTGTACAAAAAAAGTTGTCAATACACGAACAAATTTGTCTTAAAATATTCTATATCTTATCAATACCTGGCTATCCTTATGTTATCTGTGTACAAACTACAGTTACTGTGTTTACCTTCACGCCCACAGGTAGACTGTTACGGACAAATATCCGAAGCAGATCCCGTCGCTCCGTTTACTGCACTTGGATGCTTGTAGGACAGTTACCCATAGGAATGTTAGAACAATTCACAACAACGTGTTAATTACTAAGAATTCCGTTAAAAGTACTTTTGATGTACACAATTTGTCTGTTTCAAGACTAACAATTATTTTCAAGTAAATTTTGATGCTTATACGAAAGTAATATATTTGGGAAATTTTGTTTCTAATTTATAAAGTGATTGATTATTAAATCTAAAAATGTTACTTTTGATCTACCTACGTTAATAATAAATCTAACAAAAATGATTAAGTACGTATAGGTAGTACTATAAAACTTTCTAAGAAGCTCTGTTTAAAACAAAACATTTTGTGGAAAGGGCCACTAAAGAGTTATATTATATTACTTATATTAAGCATATTAGTTTTTGCCAGGAAAGTTTTTGTTTTAAGCATATTTAAGTAATAGATACGATGTAGTAATTATATGAGATTTTACCTTATAAGACAATTGAACCATGAAGGCTTATTATTATAACATTTTTTTACCTAAATAAAAACAACGTTATAACGTCTTTAAAAGAAGAAAACATTTTCGTTTTTATTAAAAGGGTTTTTAGATCTATAGATCTTTACAAGAAAACACTAACGTTTCTCGAGCTTGTAAATTATTATTTTTTTGTAAATCAGCCATTCTGTTGTCCGATGAAAGTAAATGTAGGTCAAATGCTATATTTTACAGTATTAATTTGTTTGCAAAGTTACGAGGAATTCATTCCATGTAATTCGACTAATCTGTCGATAGCCTAGAAAAGGAAAGATAAGTAATCTACAGGTTTGCAAGTGGGACAACCATAAATTCAATGTTTAATATGCATATTACTATACTGTAAAAATACGAGTATTATAGATATGTTAAAATGTAACAAATGAAAGCGTAAAATTCGAAAATCATAAGATACAGAAGTAAATTCTCAAATTCAATAAAAAAATATTTAACATTTTATTAAATTTGGGACTATACAATTTATGAGATAATTTCAATGAAATAAAACACATTTTGATTTTTAAATTGATCCAATGCACGCAAAATATGAGCAATGTAATATTATATTTAATAAAACTTTTATATAAAATACATATATACAACATAATTTCTCGTTATTGTTAAAATGCATTTTTTAACTAAAACTTTAAATCAAATTACGATAATTAGCTAGTCTGGCCATAAATACTGTTACATAAAAAAATATAATTTTTTTAAAACTTTTTAATTATTTTGAAATCAGAACACGTTTATTATTGTAAACACTTCTTTCGATTTTGCGCCATTTCACAATTACAATATGGGATGGGGTGTTAAAGAATATAGGATTGCAGTGATCGCCTTGCACAAATTGGGTATGTAGCCGTCGGACATATTCCAGACACTTCAAAAGCTTACTATCAGCCGTATGTTCGTATGTTGTATCTATTAATAGATACAATAACACTTCCTCTATCGAAAACCAGAAAAGATCGAGATGGCAGTGTGCTGTTAGAACTACAAAGGCTTGTTAATGGTGTTAAAACTAGAATTCGTCGAAACACCATTAGGAAGCAAAAAATCTTATCGCGAGAAATGAAGATTCCCGCTAAGACTCTGTGGCGTATTATAAAACAAGACAAGTTCGGTGCTTATCGTCGATATACAAGACATGCCCTAAATCAATATTTACAATTAGAGAGATCGGTCAAAACGCCATCTGTCGCGATACGCAGGTGAAAGGCACAGAAATATCCACTTTACCGAGGAAACATTTTCACGATTGAAGAGCACTACAATAAGCAAAATGATAAAGTGTACGCTCACAGTTTTAAAGTAGCTGCTCGAGTGGTCGGAAAGCTACAACGTGGTCATCATCTTGCGTCGGTGATTGTTTGGTGGGGCGTGTCTTATGAAGGAGTCACAAAACTACATTTTTGTGAAAAACTAGTGCAAACTTTCCGGATTTTAGAAGAGCTGAAGGCTGGCCCTCATCTAGCCCAGACCTCAACCCTTTAGACTTCAATTTATGGTCCGTTCTAGACGACAGGGTGTGCTCTAAACGAGACTAGACTCTATTCTAAAAAATCTTTGGAGTAAGTAGTGGCGAAATTTCCCATAGAAACTGTGCTTAAATCCATAGATTCGTGGCAGTAGTTCAAAGGACAGTATAAAAGCCAAACGTGACCTTTTCGATTAGAATATTTTTTTTTTTAGCTGTGACTTTAATTAATGTGTAGGTACAAATTTTAGTAATATTGCATTACTTTATAAAAAAAATGTATTTTCACTTGTAACAGAACTTTTTTTTACTATAAAAGAGGTAGTTTCTAATTATCAACAAAAATTGTAATTTGTTCATTAATGAACATATACACTTTGACGGCGAGTCACGCCTGGATCATTTAATTAAAATAATATTATTAAACAATAATGCGAAAATTTTAAGAAACTAAAATAGTAGTCGTGCGACAAAAAATCTGAAGACAATTCAAAAAGGGTATGCGTTTTTAAGTTTAATTATATCAGTACAGGTAATGAAATTTTAAAGATTTAGTTTTTAACTTGCAGAAATGTATCTCATAAAGTAATTGTTTTCAATTGATTATACCATTAGTAATGCATGTTATATTAACATAACTTTGAGAGAAAAGAATGATATTCATTTACAAGTAATATTATGTATAACTACTATCAAATGGACGAATGCGAAACACTAGTTGGACGTGCGACAACACTACAATTCTGATATTGAATCTTATTACGCTTTATAGAACCATTACTACATAATAGACATGTAATTATTACAAGGTTTACTATTGCATTTTATTTTTATATTGTTATTAAATTTCATTGCCTAAGTAAGCAATTCTTTATGATTGAAAGATTGGTGGAAATATAATATTTCTATAAAAACAACCATTTCACTTTTTACAGATAATTTTTACAGAAATTTTTAAAGATAAACATGTATAAAAAAATTTAGGTCGCCTACACAAGATCAATTCAGTTATACTGTAAAAGTCTTTGGTGCACATACTTTTAAAAGCTGGCTTTACAACAAAAAATATGTACGGATCGGTTCCAGTTTCATAGAATTAGGGTTGTCCATTTTTTTGTTACGTAGCCAATTTCGTCATCCGCTAGTAAAAAAAAATAAAAAGATGGTCACAACGTGTTAATCTACTACTGTTTTTCCTGAGAACGTGATTAGAGTCTACATGCAATGAATGAATGCTAACAAATTGCGAAAAAGTAAGACATACATTGCCATATAATTTACTAGTAAGGGTTATATGAGATTATGTTGAAAGCTACGCAAGATCTCAAGTCATCAATATACTTCTCTTGCCTACTATTTACATTTTCTCGTAAACCCTTTTTGCTTGTTGATTACATTGCTTGAGTTCAAATACACTAAAGTTTATTAAAGTATATAATATTTTACTATACTATTTGTTACATCGGATATTTTCAAAACGTTTTCGTATAATTACCTTAGAACTTAAAAAGACAAACATTATATTATATACTTAGTGAAAAGAAATTAGAACTCTTTTTTATTTTAATTTCTCTAATTTTTTCGTACTGTTAAACATCATTCCTATACAAAGCTAAGTTTCATAAAAAAATGCATTCCTCAGTCGACTAGAACTTTGTTCTTGTTGTTTATATTTCCCTATAGTTAAGTTAAAAAGTGCCGTTGGATGTTACGCTGTTTGGTTTTAAGTATCGTGAACTATGGCGAAGCTTGCCAAGTTAAACTCCGACCTGTGACGTAGAAACTTAATACCGATAAGTTGCCTTTTGAGTGCCCCTTTTTTAATGTTTTGCGGCACAAGAAGTTGTACGTGGTGTAGTAACACTTTTCATGTTTGAAGCCTGTTAAACATTCGTTCATTAAAAATAACAGAAATGTGATATGTAGTGTATTTTAGTTTCAATGCATCAATGTGTATTAACAAGACATTTGTATAAACATTTCTGTTCTTAATCCAAAATGAACACGCCTGAAAAGTATTATGATAATATCCGGAGACATAATAGCCGTGTTGAATATTTAAATTTTATGTATAATTAAGCCTAACGACAATTATTCATCTCATTGTCGAACCATATTGGAAGACAATCCTTGAATCTGTCATAACAATAAATTAAATCTTTAAATTACGTGTCATACAGACAGTTTTTCTTTTTTTTAATATTTCTTGATGAAACAACGGATGTTGTTTAAAACGCATTTAATAGTCAGCTTTATTTCTGGCGAACGTTTTGTCACTAGCTACAGATATTTTTGGCAAAATTTCTGCTCAAATAGTAACAGAATTTTGGAGTAAATACGGGAAAGATACAAACTTATTTTATTGTTAATACTATATCCATAGTTCGAAATAAAAATCTCTTAAAAATTATGAAATAAATACTAAACATTTTGCTCGTTTCTAATGGTAATGGGGAATTAAAAGTAATAACCACGGGAAGGACTTTTAGAAATATAAAGGAACACTAAAACCCATAAAAAACACTTATACAATTATAAGGGAGAAAAATATAATGTTTAAAAGAAGTCTCTTTTGTTGTACCTTACTCTAATCTACATTAGTTGTGATTGTTATTTGGGAAAGAAGCTCCAATATTAATGGGATAAGACCTACCGCAGTGTCCACACCTTGTGGCAGGTTCATTGGAAAAGCAAGTAATCGGTACTATGAAATATCGTTTTTATATTAAATGTAACCATATAGACTACCGATCGGCTTTGTGTGAATGAGAATCCAGAGGCGTAGTTAATTGCCCTGCGATTTTCGAGATGATGACTATTAGTACTTGACGACGTGGTTTTGTATTAACGTAACTTTTTTTTATTTGTGTTAAATTTATTTTTAATAATGCAATGTTCTGTTTTTAAACTATAATAAAAAAATAGTGTTGGTATAAGCTTATCGCGTGTCTGTTGTATGTTTGCCTATGGCATCGTACTGTACCTCACGAATGGCCAAAAAAGATTTTGTATCTTTTTTTTTAGTCAAAAGGCAGAGGGAAGAAGACGGAGTAGTCTTCTTTCGATTAGTACCTTTTCCGATTAGTTTGTACATATAAACTGATAAATTCTTAAAAACCTTGAGGATTACTTGTTCTTCTTTATTTAAAAATTATAACGAAAAAAAAATGTACATAGAAGCGTGTATGTAGGGCAAGCCCAAACACTTAAATATATATCTACAAAATAATTCATCCTAACAGAATATATATTTTCAAACACTAGTACTAGTGTTAAGACGTTACGTACCATGTATATTTGGTTAGGTTTAGCGTACATTACTACTTCAATGGTGTATGCTGAATTTCCGGCTTGTATCTTGGTATCGCCACAGGTGTATGTAATATGTTCTTCTCTTTACAGCACATACAATTTTCGATATTCAACTTGACTGAGGAAAACCTTGTCATGAATGATTATAAGCTTAATTTTGCTGTTTTTATACGTTTGGGTGTCACTGTATTCACATGAAAAAACAAATATGTCGAGACATTACATATCTCTATATCATTGTGATATATAAAATATCAGTCAGGTCAACATTCAATATATACAAGAACTATGTACCTGACTGGGGACAGTTAATATTTTTTTCCAAATAATTGTAAAAGCAAGACAGTTATCATGTTTTATTTGGAGTATTATTAAATATATTTGATTCACCCAAGAACTATTACACTACACAGGAAGGAAAATGCAAGTAGTATTGCATTTTCCTTTAAGTACTTAAGTAGTAAGTATTGCTGTTTGCTATAAGTACGTGTCATTTGAACTATTTTTCTCGTATTTTAAATCATAGGTAAGATATAATTCCGTTACTTTCTTTTCTTTAAACGTGTTTTAACCTTAAAAATATGAATGGTACTTTGTGGTTTAAACGCCGCTAGGATTATGAGACTGAGTGAAACTAGATTCGATTACACACCCGTCAGTCAGCCTGTTAACCCGTAACTCGCAAACCAAGAAGGTTGTGTAGAAAGGAGTACACGACGCCAAGGACGACAGCGTTCATGACGGTTGTTCACCTCGCACGCAAGAATGCGCGGAGACACGGGACCCGGTCTTGCGGTCTCGGGACAACTAGTATCGGCATTTAATCTTTGAACAGTGAATCATAAAATAGCGATCGAGAAAAATTATCCCGCGAACTAGCTTCGACGCACCAAAACTTGTTTCCGAATTTTGTAACAAAAACCTGTTTTAAATGGATTTATACAGTTATAGGTGTTGCAACCGATCGATGTAATATTTTGTTAATTAGAATATAAATGTAACAATTTGACACTTGAAACCTTAATGTTTTGTCTAGTAATCTTATTATTGATTGTAATTGATATTGATTAGTGTGCTTGGAAAAGAGAATCATCTCAGTGGTTATAATAGGGAATTTTTAATTAGTTAAAACGTGTACTTTTTTTACTGTATATATTTTTTACATTATTGGTAAAACAAAGTATAAATTTATTAAGAAAGTGTTAGGATGAGAGTTACATTCGGAGAGTTTATAGTTGTAAAAGAAATCAAGTAAATAATAAAGCGAAGAAGATAGCAGAAACAATGTTTATGCATGCAACTAAGGCAAACAGAAAGTAATAAAAAATGTTTTTACTGAGTCACCTTCCGAATTTGTGCAGTCATTTAGACACGAATGTGCAATGTCACCTGCAATGCTGCTTAATCGATATCAACAAATTGCGGAGTATTATTAAAGTATTTCAATATGTATATTTTTAAGTTAATATCGAAATACACTGCCGGCCAAAAGTTTGAGACCACCCTGAAAAAATTACAATATTGAATAAAACTCCAAAAGTTAGTGCTCTACAAATTATTTATTTACCTTATTAAATAGGG
>DWQX01003406.1:0-17949 GCA_018245475.1 Pharmacophagus antenor
TTTATTGTTATTAATACTATTGTAACTATATGTATTGTATGGTTTCATCAATAGAGAAGCATAAAAGTGTACTGTGTCACCTTATTACATCACTGTCCTGTGTAATCAAGATCTACTTTTAACGAGTACACGTTTCAGTGGAACTAATTTCGTAAGACTGCAATAATTGCATTTAGTTCAATATTTTGTAATTATACTAAAATTATTAGGAAAGATTCATACTTACAACATAACAATAAAGACAAAAAAACATTCCATTGTTTTATTGATAGTAATACTTATTGACAATGAAATTATACACTTTTCGCCAACAAACCAATTAGTTCGGCGAACTAAATATGTAACTATGTACAATATAAATTAAGTGAAGAAATATATTAAAAAGATCATTAGTAGAAACGTAAAAATATGATATAATTACGTATGAAAAGTTATTCGAGTAATTGTCACAACTGATTTTTTTAGTTTTCATATATAATATACTAATATCATATGCATGATAGATTAATAAACACAGCAACCTGGCCAGAAGTAAGAAACGCTGCAATATTCAGAAAGAATAAAAACAAATCTTTAAATTAAGAATACACAATCACGTTGTGCAGAGTAAAAAATCTGGTAGCGACAGAATATGTATTAAAAATGCATGTGTCATGAAAGTTGAGTACACAATACGTTTCCTTTGGTACAATATTTTAAGCTTAAATAAAATATATGGGAAAGGGACGACATGTTAAAACTGCAATACGGAGAATAAAAAATGTATGTCTTAATCAAAAATCAAACCAAAATTTTGTTTTGTAGTTTCTTCGTCTACAGGCTGACACACGACTGTAATGTCACATGATGTTAAGTAACAAATAGGTCGTAGATGATGAAGCGTACTTGCACAGTGTACTATGGTTCTCATATGTTTGACTGCCGAAACAAAACAAGGCTGTTATCACGACAGAAGACATTGAGGAAGGTAGTTAACCAAGCGAATTCAAAAGCAACCATACTACCATCCGGACCGGTGTTGTGCACAAAGGGGCAATTCGGTCAATGAATTTTTTTCTAAAAATTTTTTAGTACAATTCATTGCATTTCTTGGTTTTTATTTGTTTTTGCGGGGCATTGGATAAAAATTATATAGGTGGAGAGCGACATTTAAAAAATTTTTACTCAAAAGCGGAGCATTGAATCAAATAGGTTTGGATTTTTTTAAGACCAATCTAAATTTTTCATTTGATAATTACAAAAATAAAATTTCATTCGTTACTAAAAAAAAATTTAAAATTAAAGTTATAAAAAAATATAGATAATATAGATAAGTCGACTGTTTATATAATATATATTTAGTGTCACTGGAAGGGAATACCTCTTGTCATTATGTCCACCTTTTTGTATAGTTGTATTCTGGAAAAATACTTTAAGTAAATAAATAACATCGAGAGTTAGAACCTTGCAAGTCCGTTACGTATTCCTTGGACATTCACCACTCCACTAGTCTGTTTCTTACTACTATCACAAACATCGTTTATACCAATTTTACTTTAATACGTTCATATAAATGTTAACTAATGTAACGTAAGCGTATTTGAGGTTGATGTTTAATCAATTTTTTCTCGATCCCTACTAACAATATTTTGCGATAAAAATAAAGTATACACTTTATTTTCTATTCAACATATTATGCAAATCAATTGGTGCTTACAGTAGTCATATCAGTGTATTGTGAAACCTAAAAAAACAGATTACGTATTTCGCTTCATGCCTGCTACTAATCTTTTACGAAATATGCTAACTTGATAACTATGTGCTTGTGTAATAAACTTTAAGAATAATTGAAATAACAATATGTAAATTATTTGATTCTTTGCAACGTACTATTCTTGTTAAAAATATAATAAATAGGTCCAATAAGCCGTTTTGACTTCCGATAGCATAGTTACCAACACTATAAAATATATTTTTTTTAATTATAATATCATTAATTGCGAAGTGAAATCAAAATCACATTGAATATATCACATAACTATTGAAATACGAATAAGATGAGATATAGTTATTTGGTTCAACTATTTATAATGAAAACCAAATCACCGTTGCGGATAGCCATTTGTATTATGATAATACTTGTAGACAAAGCAGAAAACAATTTCATTGCGCTCTGAATGGAGCAGCAATAAAGTTTTTGATTTTGTTATGCAGTTGCACTCAGTCGCTTTGTCGTTTTATGTGACTCAATTATTTACCAACAATGAAAAGCAAGTTTAAATAATTTAGTAGTATTAGATCTAGCGTCTTTTTATAAAATAGTATTGTAGTTATTGTACATAACAGCTTAAGCGATTAACTGCTGCAATAATATAATTAAAATAATAAAAAATTCTATGCGTAAATTTTTTATATTGATGTAATTATTACGTAAGGAGTGGCAATTAACCGGTAAGAGAAGTGTATGATAACACAGTGGTAGAGATTTTTGCACTTCAATTAACATTTCAATGGGATTCCCCCTCGAGCGTTTGCATTCATATATCGTGCCTTTTAGTTTCCCTCTTACATTACTTATCTTTTAAAAGCTATTCATCTTTTAAATGGAAAGCTCATGTAAATAAAACCGTAAATCATTAAAAGGTGCTGCTGCTGCTGCTGCTGCTGCTGGATTCGGTGAAGTTAGCGCTGTACCGTAAATCATTAAAAGGTAAAATTAAGTGTACGGGTGAAATAAAAAAAAATTATAGGAATGAAACCAAAGTTGCATTTTTTGAGTCTCAGTTCCACATGAGATACCAATATTACAGCTACAGATATTGGTTTATTGTGTCTAAAATAAACTAAAAAGTAATATATACTTTGACACCGATAAGGATTTACAATGTCGCTTTATAAATGTTCTGGTCATTGTACGGTCTTCACATGTTAGATACTGTCTACATATTAATACGAGTACATAGAAACATTGCATAGTACCTTCACCTTATTACTGACTTCAATAATATGCGTCAAAATAATATTTTATTTATTAATTTAAAGCTTTAATTTAAATGTGTCAGCATAGAACAAAGTGATCTTTTTATGTGAACCCTAACAAGAATATTTTATCATTATTTACACCTACTGTTTTTTAAAGGATTTTTTGAAGAACGTATCTGTCGTGTAAAAATAATATTAGGTATATTTATTTTTGGTGTAATATAATTTATTTATCAGTGTATTTAATGTAATTGCTGCTTGTTATCTTAATTTCACTCGAGCGTTGCCCTGGGCTCGGCAGTACGTAAAGAGATGTTTCAAAAAGTTTATGAAAATAAGCATGTCGCGTTTTATTATAATCATAATTGTGGCTCTGTTTACGTTACGAGGTCGGGTACGGACTTTTCGTTGAAAGTTACTTTTTTTTTTCACGTTCATTGTTTACACCGGCTTCCGTTTAAACGCAGAGATTGCGACTAAAATCACATTGTTGTGGCACAGGATAAAAATTTAAAGCGTTGTACTTCATTTTTTTTAAATTTCGCTAAAATTCTTCACTTTGTGTCAAAAAAGTCTTTTGACTGTTGCCCTGTACAAGAGAGAAGAGACACAAATTACGTAACCACGTACTTGCAAACATTGGCAGCTCTTTTGGACAGGTAAAAATGGTTTAAACGGGTTCTAAACATTGCCACATAGCAAACCGAAATAGTTTAAATTTTTCCCTATTCCAATTTCGGTATCAATTTATATTATTTAATTAGTGAAATTATAGTAATATTGAAGGGCATAGCTATTACAATGATATGTATAATTTGAATTAACCTTTGCACTCGAGAGTATATTTTCACGCGAAAAAGTCTTTGAATTGAGACATATAATACCACTTTTACTGATATTCTACGTTTACCTTTAATTGATTATGTATACAAGCTGTCACATAAAATTTTCATATTTTAACACTGCACACAATAGGTAACTATTTTGTTGATCAAAACTCAGAATTCGAATTGCGGAGTTAGATCACACGATGTGTGAGTCATCTTTTGAGTACAAAGGGTTAATACAAGGTTTTTAAGAAAAGTTAATTGTTTTTATTATTTTCTTATGGTATATAATACGATAAAAAATCTACGAGTTTTAAAATTTATCAAGATACTTTTAGAGTTATAATAAAAATTACTTTAATAGTAATTAGTTTAATTAAATACACATATAATATAACAGAAAATGTATATTGCATAGTATAAGTTTAACAAAATCAAATTTAAATTCACAATTAACTATTTCCTTCATTAAAATCGTATGTTTGCTTTGTTAAGCGACACAAATGTGAAAGGGGGGTAGAATTTCTTTGCTAATGAGAGTGTCGTTAGAAGGGTGAAAACAACAACAAGCAAAGCAGCCCCTTAATTTGACCTAAATGGAGTTACCTTGGGGTTATATCAAACGGCGTTTTGCTTTTTTATTTAAAATCAATCCCAGTTAACGAAATTTTTGTAATTGATATGTTGAGGGAATAAAATAAACGTTTTCGTTTTGATAATTATTGGTCTGCACTTTATAATAATTAATTAACGCAGTCATTGTTACGGATTTGTATTAATACATAAATATTAAACGATTTATAATCTGTATATTTATGAATTTGAAGTATAACATAACCAAATCGATTTTAATATTTAATTTCACATCATAATGTTTCCGAATCCTTATCAAAGTTGTTTGTTATTCATTTGTTTCATTATGTGCGTTGTTTCGATAATTCTAAACATTATATTGTTATGTGAATATATTCAGACGAGTATAATTTTTTTTATTTGAAATTGTTTGGCCGTTGTGGTTTTATGTAATATAAAACGTTGATATCAGTTAGATTTTACATAGTTTTCAGTAAAAAACCTTTCGATAACTACTACAAGAATACCTTGTATCATATTGTTTTGCCATAATATTCAAAGTCAATGAGCCATTCAAAAATGTCTGTAAATGCTTAATTGAACAAAGTATGTTTAGAATTTTTAAATTTTTACTTCCTACGTCACTCATAAATCGGAAGAATCATTTCTAATGTAGAGTTAGAATCCGATGACAGTTTTCTGCGACAAATATAGAAATTGTTTAATGGGTGTTTAATAAAATTTAGGTACAATTACTTGGTGCGTAATAGGATATGATTGCAAACTATTCCTGCTAGGATTGAATCCAGGTATTACACTTGACTAGACGATCACTTAATTAATTGGTGCATACTAAATCTATACGGTATACTTTTTCGGACCGAATTAAGGAATACGAAGGAAGCTATTTATTTGCGCAGGAGCCGTACTCGATGGCGTAGGCACTGTCTTTACAAAGTTGTGTTTAGTAATTACTTTAGCCTTAATGTATTCAGGATGGCAGCAGAGTTTAGAGTTTGCAGGTATCGGGTTTTCGGATAGTTTCGTCTCTGCATTGAAATTCATGATAAGCTACTGCTGTTGACAGACATGCACTGCATTGAAATTACCCTATCAATTGTTTTCTAATATTTACATCTATACGTGTGTTGTGGTAATCAAAAAGGTATGCATGTCTTTTGTGGAAATTTTTTGCCATTCAATATATTTATCCATGGCTTTTGTTATACAGTGTCCAGTCATACTTAAGATAAACATTGACTTGAACACTTTTTTCAATCTTTATTATATTTGGGGTTTTTATCTTGAAGGTATCCCGACCACTTCGTAAAGTACTCATCCTATATACATTAACATCAAAAACAAAAATAATACACAAAGTTTTATTTATCAAATAATAAATAAAACTTATATAATAGTAAAATGTTTGACAACTCTACTTCATGACAGTGATCAAATGGCAGTCTTTTAGCCGCATCGGTCGACTTGAACACTTGCATGAAGCTGTTTGTAATTACATTTGTACAAGAATCCTGAAATTAAACTCTACAACTAAAATGTTTTTATATTTTATCACATCCATCTGACCCTGATTCATTTTAACAACAAGGTCGATAAATAATAGAGACTTAACTTGAACACTTACCTGGAGAGTAGCTCTAATTATTTTTATGTAGGGAATCAGAAATAAAAGTCTAGAGCCGTGAAATTGCTTTTTTTTTATATAAAAAAATATCGTGGAGAAAGACGTTCATAGTATGGAAAATTACAGACTTTTTCCTTCCAATCAAGAATTATTTACACTGTACAGCATTATATTTACCGCCTTGAGACATGAGATATATATATAGCAAAGATACGTTACATGAACTGTATAATTTCTCTCTGTAAAGGTTCCTTTGAAAAAGAACACGGCAATGTTTTAATACTACTGATAAAATAAAAGCGCTATGATGCGTCAAAATAGAACAATCATCATTCATGATATAACTTATTTAATAAGTACACAATACTAATTTTAATATTTATCAGACTAGTTTTGGTTTTCAATGTAATATTTTGTAATCATGTTTATGAATTTAAACGAATTCCATTCATACAGTAACAGTTTTGATTGTATGTAAAAATTACAAAGTTAAGGCGCTCTTTTAACGAATCAAATTACATTGTTTTTAACGTATATCATTAAAACTTACCGACAGCGTACATTATTTGCCGAATATAGAAAGGTATTGTTAGGAGTTTAAATGGTTTAGAAAACTATGTTAATTTTGTTTTAATATTAAAAATACATATAATCCGTGTGTAAAAATATGCTAATGAAAATTTCGGGTAGGATATGTATATAAATAGCTTATATCTAATATAACTAGGTATGAAGGTAACGGTTTGTTTGATTTCTTTTTTGACGACGCAATTCCCTAAATTTTAAATACCACGAAAGAAATAAACGTAACAGTTGCCTTCAAATTAAATTTTAATCTATTTACAATAAATACGCTAAATATGATAAACGCAGGATTAGATTTCTTTTTTATTAATATTTGAAGAACTTATTTATTTATTCTTTGTACATAATAAAATTAACAAAATATGTGTATCTTGGGCTCTGTAAATTAAATTTGGTTCCCTTTTTAATTAATGTTCTCAATTCAAACTCAATTGATTTCTTACAATGGAATTTCGTATTGGATGGCAGTTCGCCAAGCAATAAGAAAACAATTAGAATTAAGAGATTGGATACATTCCATAGCACTAATATTAATTATTGCTTTTTTGTGTATTTTAAAAATGTAGTAGTTAAAAAAAGATTCTTGTTATTGCCGTTGATAACGGAGCTTAAATATTTTTCAATATGAATCATATTTATTGATGAACGTGATAATCCAAATTATAAGACACTTTTTTCTTACGAATTAAAATTTTGTTTACATTGTGTAACTGTTGAAAGAAGATGCAATGAAATCTTATATTAAGACATAGGTACCAAGAAAATTTTACGAAATAACCTATAATTTTAGACGGGAATTATTTTTTATTACAGCAATTTGTCATTTTTCATATCTATCTATATATATATATATACATAAACGGCGCAAAGTTCACAGCATTGGTAATAAAGATTTAACGAGAAGTTTTCTTTTTACGTGAAAAATTCACTTTTTTAACAGTTTATCCTTCTTTACCATGTTTTAGCAGTCTGTGTAGTCAACAATTCCTATAGAAAATGTAATATTATCCAGGATAACTAGGCCAATAAGTTTCATATTATTCTATTCACGTCTATGATCAATGTAAGGAAATTTCGTAATTAGTGACTATTTCAATATCAGCATGCTTCGTCATTAGGTATTAAACCAAGAGCAAACGCTCTTCGTATAAAACTCTTATAAATTAATATGGTTATCAGCATGTTTCTTTTTTAATTGGCAATAGGTTAATATTTGAATATAATCTGACGTCAAGTGACAATGAGGTCATAAACGGTCAAGCGTACTGGCCCAGAATACTTCTGGCTTTCACGTGTATGACAAAACACAGCTGAAATGGGAGCTGATTGACAAAAACTCAAAAAATCATGAAGTTCGGCAATCGAATACGGGAACTCTGTATTATAATCAAGCGGTAAATCACTGCGCCAAAGAGATAGTAATAAATAACTATTGCGTTGGTTATTAATAAACATAATTATTTCCAGCGCTAAAAAATAATATATATGCGGCAAGTTGTTTATGAGATTGTGCGACTTTACAGTTCAAATATTTATAAGCCTCGCTGACGCTCTCAGAAAGATACTAGGAAAATGAAAGAATCAATTACAAATCAAACATAATGCTTTATTTTACAAAGTCTATTGTATCGGCGTCTAGATGTAGTACTATCTATCATTATATTACACACTAGGAGACATTGCATTATATACAGATATTCAACATTCAAATATAATTATTACGTAACGATATAAGGCACATTAAAAATTTCCTATCTCAATACGAATTATGAACTATGTATTTTTCACTTTATACTTTAACATCGAATAATTTTAAACAAAACACAATCGATTACATAACAATACTTGATGGTGGATCCGTTAAAACTTTAGCGTTTTTTTTTTTAATTTCGATTGTGTCTTATTTATAAACATTAATTTAGAAATTTTATTTTAACAATACATTTAGGATTTGTCACACATTGACTGAAATGTTACCCACATAGTATTTACAAATACAGCTAGACGAATTGGAACGTTCGTTACTAGATAACGGAATGAGAAGTTAAGGTTTAAACCTAATTGCTTGTTGCAAATTGTCTGAAATATATATACTAAATTTACCGTACACACACATAAGAAAATGTATCTTATTCAAATATTTACAAATGTACGAGTAGTACAAAAAAAAATCTGTCGTTAACATTATTAAGAACTAAATAAAGAAAAAAATTTGGAAAAAAAAAATGAAAGTTATTTAACCATATTACTGCCATTGGGACCTCGAAATGAGTTGAGAAAAAAACTAAAGTTGTCACATAATCTGGTCGTGTGTGGCACATATACTACTGTTATGGATGCAAATGCCCAATGGAAGAAAATTTCGTCTAATTTCTGCTTTCACATGTTTGTTTTGATATAAAAATATTTAAAGCCAAAGAAACGTTTTAATTTACAACAGTTAGCAGTCGGAGAGTTAATTTTATGAAAACGATCATAACCTATTGTTAAAATAGTAACTGAGAGCTAAATAAAAAAACACACATACACAGTAACTATATGGGAAGACAGATTGGCAGTTTAAAGGAGTTTCAAAACAAAGAAAAAAAGTAAAATACTGGCACTATCAAAAATTCAAAACCTAAAATAAACCTTAAAAAAAGCGATATATACTATGCTAAAATAACGAATTTTGATTAATATGTTTTTTTTTATTCTCACGAATTGAAAAGAAAAATATTAAGAAAAAAGATCAAAAATAATCAAGCCGAACTCTTTAAATGAAAATGTATTAAAATTCAGATATAATAATTATATAAAAACATTTGTCACTATTTTAAAATATCAGTCAATTTTGATACTTTTTTAATACAAAAAGATAAAAACAACAAAATAAATGAAATAAATTTCCTACGCCACGAGGTATACAAAAATACACTTTTATAATTACATATTGGAACAATGAAATACAATCCAAGTAAATCTAACCTAACTAGATAAATACTTCGCTACCTTTAACTAAGACATAAGTTACGTCGACTATTCATTACATTACAGAAATCACAATAACATTTAAATAGAAGCCAAGTCATCGGAAAATGACAAATATATAATTACGAATTCATCTATTATATTATATCCAAAGGTACGGTATTTTAAAAATATGTCAAGATATTTACAGTTAAAGAGCGGACTAAATTCTATTGGGTACATTTAATACTTGACGAAGAATACTATGCCTTAGTGATCCTCATCGTTCGAGATGCTCACTAGTTTCTTATATTTTTATATTGGCATTACAGCACAAACATGATTGCGTTTTAAATAAAAATAAAACCATATAATAGATTTAGAGTAATAATAAGGACATTAAGTTTAACCAACAAAAGAAAGGTAAAAAAATTATATAGATTACTATAGTGTAAACCGGGATCATTTAAATCTATAAATAAATGCACCAATTGCTAAATAGAACCAATCGCACCAAAACAAAGAATTTCGTAAATAGTGAACAGAGGAAATATATATAATTTAGACTATGAAATTCCTAAACCACCCGCTACGCGAAACTACTGAATAACGAAATACTCTCAAAGATAGTTAATTAAAATATAATCGGAATCCGAAGTGTTGAGAGTCATGGAATCACTTAAGTGTATGTGAACAGCACAGTCACGACACACACTAAGTAATGACGTCTAGGGCATTTATTTAATTTCAATGGTGTCCATTACGAATGCAGCCGCATGTTTTATATGAACAGCACTCCGTAGAGCTCCGGCTACTCGCCCACAAGCTCGGGACTCAGCCGGTCAATGTTGAAGTTCTCCATAACCCACTTCTGACGGGGTTCCGATTCGCTGCACGTCTCCATAACGATCTTGTCCTTGTTGCGCGATATCGTCATGCATTTTTCGCTCGAGCCATGTTTAAGTAACTTCGTCTGTAAACCACATTCATTTTAATAATAGTCAATGCAATTTGTAATGTGCAATATTTATTGTTGATGGGTAAGGCAGATAATAATGTAACTGATACGGAAATACTCTTAAATACAATTTTTTCATAATTAAGCGCACAGACTACCTCACCACAGAACAGAAAAGTAATTAAACTAATCTAGATGTCGTTAGCTCTTCTCTCTAATTTAGAAAGACCAATATTTTTAAAACGTTATTAATTCAAGTATACACGCATGAGCACTTCCCGACGTTAAGAACTATCACTGATATTTGTTTAGAAAAAATTATACATGTATAATAAAATAATCAAATACGTTTAATTAACTGTTTTAAATCATTATTTGGATTTTAAGCTTTGTTTGGAATTTAAACAACAAGCAGCACAAAAGTAAAAAAAAAATACAAGATATATTATTACTACATAACTAATAACTTTTTATGTAATATCTTGAGAAATTACGGTTATCTAAAAGAATAATTTGCACCTAATGCATTTCTCGAGGGCTTTTTTTCGTCGTAAAACAGCCTAACGTCTTTCATGGCCCAATCTATATCTATATCAAAAAACTAAAAAAGATTACCATAAAATACATTTTTTCTTACATAATATGAATTCCACGTTAATTTTAAAATGTAAGTTGAGGAACACCACTCAGGTGTTATCGAAGCTAATCATATGTCTTTGCAAGTTAATAAAAAAAAGGAATCAATGAACATATTGAAACTTACACTGGGGTCGTACAACCACAGCTGGTTGCCTTTAGCCCCGTGACAAGGATACAAGACAACGTCGTGTCCCGAGTAATCGAGGCACGTTTCGTCACGACGAATTTCACCGGTCTTTGAATACATCCAGTACTGAAAATTTTTTTTTAAATAATAATTATAAATATGTAATATATAATATAACACTTTTGTATCTTGTGTTAGCAATCCATCACCGTTATAATGTAATAGGCTTATAACTTATGTATCCATAGGCTTGAAATGTATTTTATTGAAAAAAAAATAAAAAACTAAATTTTAAACATTTAAAAAACCATAATATTTACGTAGCATTTGTTTTTGCAGATTTATTTAATTTTTAATACTCATTCAGTTGGAATCTTATTATTTTTCTTTATACTCATTTTTGTATGAAAACAATTCGGTACGTGTATTTTATTTTTGTTAGTTATCATGCCGTCTCCCTTTCCCAACATCAACGATAAGCTGTATTAATATAATACATTAACTTGAAGGTCTAATAATTAACAAATACTATATTAAATTAATTTTACTTACTATAAGGTCAGCAGATGTGTAAATATAGCAAAGTTAAATATTATAAGAATATTAGATACATAATTCTAATTAGATGACGAAGTGTTTAGTAACTGGTTACATAATCAACTAAGCACCAAACAGTGTTGTTTGGACAAAAACAATTCTATCTACATAAATTAATATTAAAATTAAATAACATATACTCATTCTGTAAAGTATTTATAAATATTATTAAATAATTCAGTATGCGTATAAGTAAACTACACTTAGCTAATTATGTACCTAGCGGCAGTACCAATGTTTAAGAACTGAAGTGTCGATCATTATACGTGGAAGGAACAATGGATTCTTGATATTTTTGAACAATTTAGAAAAATTAAATCCTGATATTCGAGCTTTTATAATAATGCATCTAAGTGACATGTTCGGTGACACTGAATTAATAAATATAGCATTAGTATATAATAAAATGTTAAAAAAAGTGTAAACAAAACAAACTCAAAACTTTTGTTAACTTTATAACGTTGTTAGCATTCTCAAACGAGGTTAGTTTTGTATGAGTTAAAATACTCAACGTTAACAGCCTTATCACGTGAAGATGAGCACCAACAACCAACTACGGTGAAGCGAAAGCTCTATATAAATTTTAAACAGAGATGGCGTCCTCAGACAAACCTGATTGCCGTACTCGCCGTGACATGGCCAGATGTTCACCGGCTTCTTCATGTCTTCGGGCGAAGCCCCCGAGTCGATGCACATTTCCGTAGAAGGATTCGCGATCTAATGCCATCGATAATTTTAAAAAGGCGTGCCAAAGCAAGCGTACATGTAACTTCATCAGTTCAAGCGTTTGCCGCTTCAAGCGATAAAATTACAGTGCATATGACAAACAGATGGTGTGAAGAATTCCCCAAAAACTAAATAAATCTCCAAAGGTGTTGTATTATCCTTGATACCTGATGGCCACCGTTGTGGTGGCATTTGTGGATCATGAGCGTTTCTGTTACGTCGTCAACCGTTGCTCCGTCGATACAGTAAGGTCTAATGAATGCTTCATTTTGAATCTAGCATGCAGCAGCGTTAGAAAAAATATCAAGAAATAAATCATTCCGTGCTGTACGTATAATAATTATCGTGTTCAGAAATGTGCTCAGGATGGGAGAGTGCAATAGCAAAACAAACAAAATAAAACAAAACGAAATGAACATTCCCGTTGACGATTCAAAAACGATGGTACTGCCGCAATAACGTAAATTTTGCACGGCTATAGACCTGATTTCCTCCCTGCCGGTGACACGGGTATAGTCCGACGGGTTTATGATGATCGGACTTGCGCGTCGGAGAGTCCAAACAAGTCTTTTGGAAGGCGACATTTCTGATCTGCATAGGCAACAATTTGGAAAGGCAAACATATTATTTTTTCGCTATCAACAATATAATATTTTTACTTCTCATTTTAAACATTACAAAATTTTTGATACATTGTTGATAGATTTAATAACAAAATTTTTAGATGTTCGACATAATGTATATATTTTCCATTATGACATTGAATAAAAATATTTAAAAATGTGTAATTAAAACAGGATTGAAAATCAGAGTTACATACCTCACCATGGGCGACAGACTCTCCGGGAATAAATAATTCGGGATAGATATTCTTTAAGTACCATTCGAAAGATTTGCATTGAAGGTTTTTTCTCAACTCTACCCTGCTAGTAATATCACCAAAATCTCCTTTGTCATTACCTACTCTTTGGTAATAGTACTTTGCATAATCGTCTAACCACACCTGAAATATTTCAGCATTAATCGTTAATACTTAAGAAGGTTTAGATATTTTTATATCATTACTGGCTTGAAGAGCATTACCTCCGCCAAACGCACTGAATTCTTTTTCAAAACGTTTACCCCTGTCCGCCATTTATACGGTGAACGTTTTCTGAATATGTGACCTACATGGGAACATGGAACAATTTCTAAGGTTCCCCCACACATCCACGTCTTGAACGATAATTCTAAATTTTCTCCTCCCCAAATGTCAAATCCGCTGTCGTAAGTTCCGAGTTTTTCGAAAAATTCCTTATCTATTGCGAAAAGACCACCAGCCATGGTTGGAGACCATACAGGCTCCGCTGTATGTTTATGTCTCGCTCTTTCTCTAGCTGGTACCGGGTGCCAATTGAACTGAAGATTCCAGTCGAAACCACCAACATTGACTGAAGTTGAATCTCTGTAGTGGTATTCTAAAGTGTTATCATCAATTACATCAATCACAGGACAAACAACTGTTGTTTTGTTCCTTGCGATACGATCTAATAAAGGCTCCAACCATCCTATAACAGTAAAATATGTCAATAAAGGTATTAACATTTTTTTTTAATAAATATACTTTTGCAATCTTTTCTAACCTTCAGTACACTCGCAATGACTGTCCAGATAAGTTAGGACGGGTGCCGTTACGTAGCGAGCTCCAAGAAGTCTAGCTCTAATGAGGCCTTCGCGACGTTTAGCGCGAACTATCCTAACTTTAGGAAGCGAAGACATGTAATCGTCTAATTGTTGCATAAGATGTGCTGTAACATAGGAGAAGCTGCTTTATTATATTTATCTAAAAATGTCACTAAATTGTAAATCAATAAAAAAATATTTGATATCTTCTTATAACATAAAATTTTTTCAGTCTGTGACATAAAGAAAGTAGTAAGCTAGGAAGCTTAAGGAAAAGGTTTTTGGAATAATTTAAAATAATTTTTATCTAACTATATGAGGTTAAGGTTTTAAATACCTAAGAAATGTAAGGTATGTTTGGAGTAATTACTTTAAATGATTCATTTCGAAATGCACATTCACAGGTTTTTATAAAAGAACTTACGCATATCAGAGAAATCATCGACGAGAACAATCTCTTTTATTAAATGTGCTGGCGATCTGTCAATGACTGAATGTACAGTCCGCAGTAGCACCGACCAGGCCTCGTTATGGAAACATATCACGACCGAAGTTTGGGGAAGATCTTCTAAGTAACGGCCGGGCTTTTTACACCTGAAATGAAATGATTTAACCTTTGCTCTTAACAAACGAGTGAGGAAAAACAACAAAGAGAATCTGTGAAATAACACGAACGGTATAAGTAATTATCAGTCATCGGAATAGGCTGAATATATTTACTTAAACTTTGAGGAACAGAGTCAAAAAGTGAAGAATTTGTTTAATTTTTTTAAGGAACATCTTCCGGGACATTAAAAAATGTTAGAAATATTGTAAAACAGATTCTTAAAATAAATGTTGTCTTAATAATATTTTTTTACGAGACATCTCCGGCACAAAATTTAAATATTTACATTAAGAATGTAAGTTTTGTAAAAAAATGGATTTTACCTTAGTTTTTGTCTAATAAAATCGGTAGGTATAAATAAAAAAATTGCATATTGGAGAGATAACACTTAATCTTTTAGAAAATTAGTTTATTTCACCAAAATTAACGACATATATCGAAACGAAATTTAACGAAGTTTAGTTTCGGAGAAACAGAGAAACAGCTCTGGTCGAAGATAACGAAATAGGGCTTATTTAATATTACTTCGAAACGGGTCACGAAATATTATACAAATTTCCATTTCTTACATCTGTAAATGCAGAAATATCTTTTCGGTATAGAAATGGATATCATGTAATAAGCAGACTAGATTAAAGGAGGAAAATATTGAAACAATACAACTGATTGCAACTGACCAAGTAGGTATTTAGGGACATAGTTTGAACTTGAATAAATATTTTTTATATTACTACTTAAATTTTGAAAAATAGTTTTTATTAGTTTGATTGGATAGATTTAGAAGCATTTTGATTTGTCTTTGTTTTTTTTTATTTGTATCTAAAATTATTTAAAACAAAACAAAAGGTGGAATCTAATTGTTATACGATAGCACTAACAGATTTATATATTTAAGTTTTATCCCGGATGATGTCCCGTAAAAAAAAAATTTTAAGGAAGTCTCCACTTTTTTGGCTCTGTTCCTCAAAATTTAGGTAAATACATTCAGCCTATTCCGATCAATGGTAATTATAAACATATTGTATATATAGTATGGTACTTTTTATTTATAGGCAAAGATACCTCAAGGTAGTTCGTTTACTATGTTATGATTTTACGTTATGTGCAGAAGTGTTAAGCATATATTGATAAAAAATTTTGGAAAATTGTCTTTTATGTGACTCAAAAAACATTTTGTATCTATAACAAATAATTATCCTCTCAGTGGTCGAAATTCGAACATAAATTTATTGTTTTCAATTTAAGTTTGAATATGAATTATGAATTTTACAATTCTTTACTCATCATCCATACATTATAACTATAACTGTATAAAATAAAATTAATATGCAAATTTTTATATTTTTTAATCGCAAATATTACGTCTAATTTACAATCTTAAACCTTTTCGCCACTTCACGCGATTTCTTCAGAAGACATCCGTTCGACAGCAAGAAGTCTAAAGATTTAGTGGTAAAATTTGTAAATGAAATAATGAAAAATAAATGTAAATTAATTTTTTGTTCCATTGAGTATTGTATGTATATTACATTGTAATTTGGATTCAAATTTATTTACTTCACTTTTTTAGAATCTAAATATACTTGAAAATAAGAAAGCAGTGAATAAATTAAAATCGTGTCATTGCAATGTGTCTCACCACTCGTCTCTAGGATCGGGCAACTTCCTCCGTATCGATATGAGATCGCTGACGTATTGATTGAAAGCGTTCTTTTTCCATCCCTCGGACACGGCTGATTTAGCTTCCTCGCTCATATTCTTCGGCAGCACAACCGGTTGTCCCAGCTCGCCGGGGGCATTGTCCGAGCCTGGGGCAGCGATCACGCCGAGCCCTATAGGATGTGATCGATTAGTGCCAAGTGGACCTCGATATCCCATAGTAGACCGTGTGAAAAGGAATCGCTTCTCTAAATAACTTTAATAATTATATAGCTTTCTAAAATACTTTTTACAGAACTGTACTACTTGTAGTTAAAGCAATCAATAAAATAATCACAATTAGAAATTTTGCAAATACTTTATACATATGTATACAATGTTCCAATGTGAAATTAACAAGAAAAGACATTTATAATCTAAAAGTATTTTAATTTTTATTTTTAGCAATTTTAGTCACAATTAATTTAGTATAAGCAGAGTACAGGAAATGTTGCGACAAAAGTGCATTAGCATTTTTACATTTATATAAAATAATGTATCATATCTGTCGTCTTCTAATAATTTTTTCGATCAGCACATAGTGTTGGCACAAAAAAAGTGTGGCGTATTCGCCTATATTAGATATATATTATAACCAGGTACGAATTTAATTCTATTTTTATTACTTTAAGTCAAGGGTAAATGTAGTTAAAAGATTTCAATTGCTGAATGGTCTTGTTACGCTTCGCCGTATGTGGGTTACAGATGTAGCAAGCGCGAAAGAGACTAAGTTGCTAGTTAGGGCTACTTAAAATAAATACTATAATATTTTTATTAATGAAGCAATGATTACCTTCGGGGACGGCAGCGATGCGACCAAACCAATCGATCCGCGTCCGCGCTGTTATAAATAAATGCTTAATATCATGCATATTGTTATAAACAAAATAAACAGCTGTGCCGTAATAAGCTAAACATGCAAAATGACGTAAGTCACAAGAAATAACGCATACAATGCCATTAGTAACAGCGGAACATTGTTATAAGGCGCAAGAGAGGAACCTCATTTAGTATTCATTCAAGTTTTCCGTAACGTCTTTCCTCATTATCATTTCTATTGCCCTGCTATTCGAAAGACAATCGTCGCCATTGAGTTTCCTAAAGGAATGTAGATAATGCTGGATAAGGGGAGTTCGTGATTTATTAAGTATATAAGAATCGCGTGACGATACAAAGGGATATAACAAAGGAAGAATTATTTTTCTTACGGCAAATGATGGATATGCTAAAGAACACAAAGAAAAGATTTTTATGAATTAAAATAGAAAGTCGGACTTATTGCACGGGGAATCTGGGTTATGTAAATAAGAATGTCATTTGAATAAAGCAATGCCACCCTTTTAAACAAGTTTCGCTGTTTTACATGAAAAATAAAAAGAGACATCGTGCATTTGT
>DWQX01003407.1:0-17948 GCA_018245475.1 Pharmacophagus antenor
TATAGATACCATACTATGAAAGAATTTAAGCGCAAAAATTAAACTTTTTTTTACTGTAACATAACAGAAATATAAATGTGTGTAATAAAACATATAAAAATAATGTAATATATGTTCATGTATTTATATATAAATATTTTTTAAATAATTCTTTTAATTTTTACTGTTAATAAAAAATGCCACGGAGTTACTGGTGGGTGACTTGAAATTTTGTGTGGAGTGCAAAAGGTTAAATGTCATGTTGATGTTGAACCATAAATATATAAATTAGTATATATTTTTTATCAATTATTGACTATTTAATTTTTGACTCTACAAAACTCCCTTTATAGATATTACAGAATGACCTATAACTGCGCATCTATGCAACAAATTTGCGAAATTGCGTATACGGCAATTATATTTACTATAGTATTACTATGTATTTATATATACTATAGTATTATTTAGATGATTGGTCAAAATAAAAATAACCTATATTTTTATTACGAATAACCTTATATTTACTACGTAATGAATTTTTTCTATCGCGACTATCACATTCATTACATCGGAAAAGTCGATCTACTTCCCAGTTTACGGCGAAGTCCACTAGTTTTAAATTGCTCATTAAAATTTTCTTTTTAATTATATAATAAAAGTTTTTCAGCCCCAAGTGGATTTAATTCTTACAAATTATAACACCTTTTTAATAGGAATCTATCTGCAATGTTATTTACGCGTCCCACAAAACAAATAATGTCACTTAACTCTTTGCGAAGACGACTTTTGTGTCGAGTTATGTATATGATACAATAAAATTATTACAATAAAATATAAATTACTTATAAATGTACTTTTAAAAACAGTATATTTAGAACGTTTCTCTACCTTTACATTTTTAAGACTTCGATAAAAATCAGATAATGACTATATTCCTACGAAAGCATCTCACTCATTTTGTTGCGCGAAACACCTTGACCACCACTTGTCGCCTTTCGTACGCAGCGTTAGTATTGCCAAAACCACGAATTTGATATAAATATAAGCTATCCTCTCAGTTGACCCATATATATATATTATATGAGGTTCATTATCGGATATAATATAAAATAAAAGTATTCAATACACAACCATAAGCAGCACCGCACTGCATTGTCGAATGGGGAGATTTCCCCGAGTGCTCGGCAATGTGTTGAGATTTGCAATGTGAAATGCACAATTCTGTTACGGATTTGGCCTTAATAAGCTAAGTTACGCTTTCATTTTTCAGATTTCCTGCAATGATACTGTTAACTATGGTAATTAGTATATAACTTTTAGAACGCAAGACGCACAGATTTGAAAACAGCACAAACAATTATAATCTGGTTACATTGATAGTTTTTTTTTACTTCATTATTCTTTTATATCATTAAACTATAGTGAATGTCGTGTCTGTCTGTATATAAGAGGCACTTATATCACACCATTAGATAATGTGCAAATACTATTGTCAAGTCAAGTTTTATGCACATAAATGCTGCTATTGTACTTTATTAATAAATATGATTAAGGTACGCGACGCATTTTAATACGACATTTATTTATTTTTCATTGTTTTTATATCATAAAAAACTTTTCAATCAAGACAGATCAGCGAACAATTAATATTTATAGGCAATGGTTAACGAAGAATGATAATAATGGCAGTTAGCTTATAATGCACAAATATGACGTAATAGACGAAAGCGGCCGTTAGGCCTGGTCGAAGTCTGTGCGTTCTCAACTAACGAAATTCATAATATAAACCGTAAGGAATATTAAATTACATATTTTACCCGTTTTTCGTGACGTAGCCTGGTAACAGCCGAGGCGAGCGGCCAACAACTCAGCGGCAACATGGCGGGCGGTCGTTGCATACGTAGCGGCGACCTCCGCGCGCTCCACTCCAGCGACGAGGCGAGACGAGCACCCAGGGAACCTTCGGCGGTCACTACCGAACACGCTATGTTACCCGCTACGTCTATTACTTGGATATACTGCGCTTCCGGACCCACCTGAGGATGTAAATCCAATCAGATAATAATTCCAAAACTATTTTCATCACATAGAAATATTACTACATATTTACGCTATTAAGAAAATAACTATTTGACGATAATTCATAAAATTAACAGATACTGTATGAATTGCATGCGGCCCCTGAAATAACTATTATTGTTATTAGAAATTGGCGGCAAATAGGCGACAAGTATTTAAGCAATTTTTCTAACAAAAGTTTTTCTGTTCTTCGCCTTAATTTTAACAAAACGCAACACTGTGACTTACTTATAATTTTCACTTACTGCTATAGCGTCCAATTCGTCATGCGGCAGTCGGCAAAGGAGCTCATACTCAGTACCGCCTGGTTTAACATCAGCCACGTAGAGTGCGTAGTCAGTTATGAATACCAGTAAAGGAGTCCACGATCCATCTTCCATATTGTAAGGTGATTGAACTTTCATCATCTAAAACGAATAAATATGAAAGAGACGAGACACAATAAAAACAATTATGAATTATCGCAGTGTTTGATTAAATTTCACATTTAACATGTCCTCTAAAAATTAAAATATTACAAGAGAGATATATACACAGATACTGTACTCGAATTTTAGTCTCCTCGAAATATAAGTTCATAGATAAAATAAAAACTTTTAAAATATGCGCCAATTGTTAGATTATGAAATATTCAGTTTCAATTACTTTCACGATTATCTTTGTAAGTTTCTCGCTCTGGAAGTCACAGCTTACCATCCTAATTTACAGTGGCATTTCTGCAGGACAAACCCAGACTTAAATATATTTATACATAATAAAATTTTATTACTTGGTGTAAAGTTTTTCTTTTTTATCTTTGCGGTTGTGTCAAAATTTTGTACAAATTACAATTTATTAATTTTTTTTTTGTAATGTACACTATAAATGTTCTTAAAAATTAAAAAAAAAAATTAGGTACTCAATAAAATTAAGTGCAAAAAATAAATCGTTTTCATTTGCCTGTTGTAATATTTAATGGTATGGCAAAGGTCGTTTGTGTAATTCATAGTCATAGTTTAGCAATTTTACAATTAGGTACAGCTAATGAGTTTTGGTTTATACAATCACAATTAGTGGATGCTTGAAATTTCGTACCGGGAAAAATTACATGCACTTTGAGGTACCTTATATCTGGTACCTTGTTTTTGTCAGTAATTTTATGTAAGAAAACATGAATATCAATTATGTAACCATTTTAAAATTCGATTCAGAATAATGATGAAATGATTCAAAGACCTTACTTTTAATAATAATCTTATTAGAAAATGTTCCGTAAACACGTGAAACATTAATTTCTTTTCAAATGCATAACTAAATACATAATTATGGAATGTTAGAATTGGGATACAAAAAAATTAATAAAATTGTGATTTTTGAAATTTAACTTCAAGTAATCGCATTAAAATAATATAAATACAAGTAATTAATTTTTAACGTACCCTATTCAATGTTTCATTAGGGTACAAAAATAGCTGCAGCCTCAGTTTCTCACTGCATTCTATAGCTACATTGTCCTCAAAGCTGTCAAAGTATGACGGCTCGTCTGCTGTCAGTAAACGAACGGAAAGCCTTTTGTTTTCAATCACTTCTTTGTCTATAAGACGCGACATCCTCTCTGCTGACACTGTGAATGTCTCTGACACATTTTTAAACGGAAATATGATACTCGGGAATTCCTTTTCCATACGCAATTTAAATTGGAAGAATTTATTGTTTTTAATTTTTAGTTCAAGGTCCTTCTTTTGACACACGTTTTTCAAGTATCTATTGAGTAGGGCGGATTTGTTAGACTGTAATTTTTGATTTGCCGGACTATCGAAATATTCATCATTGAAGTCATCGGCACCTTTTAATGTAGAATTGTCGGTATTGGAGCAGTTGTCACTATTTGCTTGAGTCAAATCATCATTCTTGTTAACTGTTGAAGCAGATTTACGACTGTATCTATTAACATTTTGTTTCTTTGGTGAGGAGAGATGCTTTGATACACCATTCTTTTGTTCGGTTTCATCTTGGACATTTTTGTTGAATTGTCTCTTTGGGGTAGATGTTTTACTGGATGTTTCACCATCACTTTGTTTCCCATTTAAGTCATTTTTACTTGCACTGGTGACAAGTTCCATCACAGGAGTGATGTCAGGTATAGGGACAAAAGTTTCTTTGGGTGCATCAAATGCTGTCTGAAAAGTGTCATGAACATAGCTGTATGACACACCTTTGTGTTCATAAACTGTACTTTCACAATTAACAACATATTTATTCAAAGGTGGAAATGCATCAGCTTTGTTGACCAATTTTTTGTCAGTTTGAGCCTTCATATTTAATGTTAATTTATGTCTTGGTGAACCTTCATTAGGGGTCCTATCTCCAGGAACAGTGTTTTTGGAATTATTGGGTATTTGTTTAGGTTTTTCAAGTTCTAGTTGAGAATTAAGATTGATTTCAACAAAATCTTCTTCATCATCAATTTGAAAACCTGAATCAAGACTTTTTGACAAATTTCTGTTTTGATTAACATCACAAGGTAATGCTTCTACAACATTGTTTATTTCAAAACTAGTTTCAGGAAGTCCTTTTTCAGGTGTGAAATTGAAATTGAAATTTCGATAAAAGTTCTTCAGAGAGTCTATAATATTGTTGGCATCCAGTAAATTGAGTACCTTACTGTTTTGCTTTCTTTCTTCAACAACATTGGTTGTTATGTAACGCTTCTTCTTCAATACTGATTTAACAGTAATTGGACTTTGTGACACTTCTAATGGTTTCTTCATTCTATCATGGTTTTGGTCAATATCAGCTTCAGAGAAATAAGTTTTCCTCATAAAAGCTACATGGCCATTATTAGAAAATTCATCACACGAGTATGATTTTTGAGTTTTATCACATTTCCTGTGCACTGGTGATGTTTCAGTTTTATTAGAATGTGATGAGGATGATTCACTTGATGACGATTCAGAGTCACAACTAAAATTTGAATCAGAACTATTGGAATCACAACCATAAAGCTTTCCATTTGGTGGTGGTACATTATTATTATCTTTGTCTTTATTTGTGTTTGTATCACCAGCTTCATGAGTATGGCAGTATTCAAATATTCCACTTCTGTCATGTTTAGAGTCACCATAAGTGAGAATATCGGACATAGTCTGTTGAGCAACATCAGCTGCATATTTTGGAGTTTGATCACCAGAAGCACACCATGAAAACCTATCATTGATAACAGTATTTTTTTGTTTAAACCTATCACAATATGAAGTGTCAGGCCTATAAGAAATAAAACCCCTTTCTATATGGATATTATCTGTTTTTGTATTTTTAAGAATGTCTTCATGGAATGAAACACGCTTCTTCTGAGAGCTTGGTCCACTTTGAGACTTTTTTCTACATCTTCTTCTATACACTATGTCTTCAGATAATGATTTCTTAGGCTCACATGTACGAAGAGCTGGCTTTCGAATCTCTTCAATGCAGACTTTTTCACTTTCTAAAGCTTTTAAAACAACATCTGGTAAGTTTTCATAAATTGGTATTTTTTTGTTAGTTTCAACAAGTAATTCAGGAACAATATCATCACCAAGGCCTACATTTTGATTATCTATGTCACTTCGCGTCATTATACTACTTGTAGTACTCTTCACCATATCTTGTGAACATGAAGGTATCACATCATATTGACTGTCGCACGTCAACTCCTCCGCTCCTACAAGACTGTGAGTCATGAGTGCTTGACTCGTAACTTCAGAAGCTTCACTATCTAGGCATAAGACACCAGAATCACCGGGTGTATCAGCCAAACTACTCGTTGTACTTGAGATTAAATGAGAATTTCCTTGCAAACATAAGTCTGTAGGTTTCTCTGTAGATCCATCTTCTTCCTCCATTTTCATATAGGGGATTGTATCTTCAATGCGTCTATTTACCACTGTCGCAATAACAGTGTCGTCAGGTTTATGACGACGTTTGATTTTATCGATCTCATTGCTTTTTATTTCTGCAGCTTTTTCGGCTGACATGACTACTAATGGTATTCAATAGCAATGTAACAGTAATATTTATTCCTAAATTTTTATTTTAATATAATTTCAATAAATTTGATAAACATTTTGCATTTCATTTTTTAAAATTCACATTAAATACGGCACAAACTAGACGAACACAAAGCAGCCATTTGCACCATTTTGACATTTGAGCTTAAACGTTTTAAAACAACTAAAAATACTGTATGAATCATTAGTCCGTTTTAAAATTAATAATGTCATCAAAGTATTTGATACTTTTATGTTTGAATATATTACTACTTATACACTAATAACAATCTCTTAACGATTACTAATAAAATGGAATTCATTTCATTATCATCGTATACATTTAAAATAATTTTATTTTTATTCATAACCACACAATATATTGCTATTTATCAAGGCGAATTTAAATACTTTGATGTTTTTTTCTTGATGCACAATAAATTCTAAACTTGTTATAACCTATAGCAAAATTACAGAGCTCTACTGTCTATTTTAAAATACTACACAAAAACAAGTGTCAAATATTTGAAATTCGTGTTTTAGTTTTAGGTTAGATTTGTTTAAATTAAGTAAGATTTAGAGCAATATTCATGTTCTTGTGACATGAAAACATGGAGCTACTAAAGAAGACTGTAGTTTTTATGTCTTCATTACTTGCAACAATACATGTATCTAACACTGCTAAAATAAACACTCCGAGGGTACTATTACCATGGTTTGAAAATTTGTATGTAAATTTTACCTTTGAAATTATTGAAGGAGGCTGTTACAAATGGTAAATTATATAATCATTTTATACCCACCATATAATACAGCATATGTATTTACAAATATGTTTTGTGCAGGAGATTATCTCGTGATGACATCATTGATCTTGAAGCCCTTTACGATGATACCTGGGGTCACTGTTCTCGTGCCGCGCGGGTTTCAGTGTCCAAAATGTGTACACCACCTGGCTCAGTTATTATCCTTGCCGAAGAAGTGAACACTGGCGAAGTAAGTTTGTTTGTTGAGTTTTGGCGGGAAATTGTGTTTGCGATGTAATTTCGAAAAATCATGTTTGAGTTTTTACTAGCGCGGGACTTAATGCACAAATTTTAATAGATATTTTGTTATTGCATATATTCATTACAATATTTGATATGTATTTTAAATTGTATTTTCTCGAATTAAAGAATCTTCCTTTCACACATAATTTCAAGTGATTTTAAAAAGATACGAAAGTATTTTTATGACAATTGCTACAGTTTGTGAGAGTTTCTAATATTATTTGCAGCTATTACGTGGTGATGTCGACATTGATAAAATTAGTTCATTAAAAATAACAAGTACTACTTGGAAACTCTTTTTAGAGGAGGCACCAGAGGCTTTTGAAGTGGTTGCTTTTGATGATCAAGGTATTTCTACAATTTTACTACTGAAAGTGAAACACACTTATTTATAAAAAAAAATATAATACTCAATGTGTTCACCATTTTAATAGGAAACATGATTAAATAAGAAACAAGAGCTTACTACTTATAAGACTTAAAATACATTTGTTATACAAAATTTGTTGTATTGATTAAAAAACTTTTCTCTTTTTCAAACAAATTTTGAGTAAATTGGATAACACTATTTTAAAAAAATATTAAAATTGTAAATTATTTATATTAGAATTAACTAGAGCATCTGTAAGGCTGTCTCCTGTATTTTTTAAAATTTTGAAAAAGTTTGTCTTTGATAATTAATAATTTTTGTAATTTTCATGCTTGTTGATAATTGGTATGATGTTATAGGTAACAAATTCTCTTCATTGGAAGGTATCAGTTTTACTTGGACTATAGAAAACCTCGGCAATAATTATGGTGAAGATCCTTTAGTTATGTAAGTCAAGAATCCTTCTAAAAACATTACATTATATATACTCTAATTAAAAACAAAATTATTTAGTGTTTAATGTGTTGAACAAATAGATTTTTATTATTTATTTATTTTCAAGTTGGTATGTCTGCTTGTATGGTTTTTTTTGCTAAGGTAAATTTTATTTACACTAGCAAACACATTATGTTTACTTGAATTGAAAATGTTTTAAGAATTCAACTTTGAAGAAAAAAAAATTAATATTATATGTAGATATTACTATGTACAGGTTTGTACGTTGGTGTGACACTGACTATGAAGCACCTTCGGGGGTTGCAGAACTGGAAGCAAGGGGATACAGATCACATTCAGTACTCTTGTATGGTCAGGCAATGGGGGAGTGTCGAGTGATGGTGTGCCTCGTGAACATTTGTACAGATGTTAATTTGCAGGTTGTCGCTAGTGTTGTTTTGAACCCTGCTAAAGCAGTCATTGTTCCTGGTGATACATTGAGATACAAGTGAGTATGCCTTTTTATTTATTTTGTTTATATAACAATAATTAAAAATTATTTATTAATAAATAACCTAAATACCAAACCTCTGATTCATATAAAATTGAAAATCTCATTATTAATTTTGTTACCTGATTTTACCAATTGACTATGGCAAGTTTGAAACATATAAATTGTACTGTATGGTAAGAATTAAATTATGATGTGAAACTTTTCTGCAGAGATGAATTTATGAGAGGATCTTTAAAAAACTATACAACTTTACATTAATAATATATCATTAATGTCTCTGAACCGAATTGGTATAAATATCTAATAATCAGAATCAGAAAGGCAATCTATGCTGAACGCCTACAGAAGCCTACAGTATTCAAAGAATTAAATAGTAAAACATGATATTTGTAACTGCAATACCATTACCATAATGTTATTTCTTTTTAAGGGTAGTGAGGATGCGTGCTGGACGGCTGACTGTCCAAAATGTAGCAGACACATTGTATACCTTAAGTTTACACGATAATAATATCGCAAAGTTAGAGGATGCTATCAGTTTGGTTAAAGGAACTGACATTGGAACAACATCTGTATATCTGATGTCCGGAGTAACGGAAGTTGCTACAGCTCAACTAGCAGTGTCTGAACCCCACAGCATTCGTATTACTTTGAGACCAACTAATTTAGTTGTTTATGGGGAAGTGTTTGTGGTTTATTGTGTTGTCTATGATAAAGAAGGATGGGCTTTGACTGCTGGTGATGAAATACTCATTCGTTTGTCAGTGGAAGGAGAAGCTAACATTGATTTAATTAGATCAACAGAGAATGGTACCATAACAGATGCAATGGCCAATAATGCTGGACAATTTACAATAACAGCGAGGTTATATTCAATTGCTGGCAAGACTTTGATGACCAAGGTGAAATATTTCTTTTCTTATTATTAAAGTTAATTTGACCATAAAAGATTAAAAGAATCGTAAAAGATGAAATCATTAATAGTTACTTAAAATTATTTTTTTTTATACTTATTGCTTTAAATTAATTTGTGAATAAAGATAATTATTTATCAATACTGTTTGTGTTATCTATAATAGGAAGTAGTCATTTTCAACTTAAACTACTTTAATTAGTTCAGCTAAGCCCATATAGGTGTATAGCTGTGTATATGTATATATATATATATATATATAGTTGTATCCATATTGATTTTATAACAATTATAAAAGAGAATAATTATAAATTATATAAAAGAGAATATTTATAAATCTTTATAGATAGTATTGTATTCATCAGGTTGAAGGACAGGTTTCGGGGACAGCAATAGAGCCATTGAAAATTGTACCCCCTGAACTATTCATTGCCTGGACCGACAACAATCAGTATGTATTCCGATTAAAAATGTGATATACCTTTTTAATATTTAATTTTACAGTTAAAAATCATTTCAAATGGGTTTGTTTTATTTTAGGGAGATACAATTAAAATATCATGGTGGTGGTGATGAACCTGTGACATGGTCTGAGAATGAAATGGCATTTCAGCAGCAGAACTCATTTTCGCTTGCACCCACCGGAGCTCTTACAATAAATGGAGTTGGACATATGGATCTTAAAGTGCTACTGAATAAGTACCCTCATGTAAAAGCTAATGGGAGGTAAGTTATTTGCAATATAGTATGAAGAAAAAAATATTTTTATTATATTTTCCCTATGTCTATGTTTGCTAGATGAAATCTCCATTTACGGTGAAGCATGCTTATACCCAAACATTAAAATTATTTTGAAACATAATAATAATAAACTCAATGTACTCCTAAATTTAAATAAATCATTTATATTAATAGACACAAACAGAAGTGAGGAGATTCGAAGGCATTAAAATCACAGATGTAGCTCTTATTCTATATCTTTGTAGGTCTAATCTAAAATGCTAGCTTTAAGCGTATTACGGATTGCAGATAAGGTTCTCATGATGATAAGTGCTAATGGAGCAGTCGATGGTAAAGCGCGCTCACCCAGAATTCTACTGGTTTTCATATGTATGCCAGAACACACCAATGCTCTTATGGCGGCATATTGACATTGAGGATGGCAAGCTAGGTGGGTTCGAAAACCCTCCTACCTGCCTCCAGGGAGCAGACTGATCTGTGTGAAGATTCTAGGAAATGGCGTCTAGTGATAGGTGTCAGGTTCTATCGTCAGATAGATGATGATAATATTAACCCATTATTGAATATCCCATTTTTAGGACAATTTTTTTTTCTTTTAAGTAATAAAACAAACACCAGCATCTTTGAAATGATATGGTAATTAAAAAAATATTATTACACAGATATTTTTATATTTCAATTAAAACAATAACAATTATGACAAAATTAATTCCGGTTAGTATGAATATCATTGCAATTACTTAATTTTTTTGTATATTATGTCTTGTAATGGATTTTTAAATACAGATAATATAATAATAAATGTAACATATATTACCTTTCAGGATATGGTCGGCGACGCCGGAATTGGTTCAAGTGTCCAGTTCGGGTCGCGCGCGCATCGGACGACCGCATCACTTGCACATCGCGCTCACTGCAACGCAACCCGCAACTGGGGAGCTGTATAACTTCAATTTGTGAGTTTGAAATTTTTACCATAGTCCCCTTTATAATGTTCATACATTATACAAAAAAGTGTATAGAATTTATCGATAATATATGAAATATTTTTTACTAGTTGTCCTCTTCTACATTATAATTTTTATAATAAAAATTGGTAATTAAGCTTTTTATACCATATAAAATATTCATTCATCCTTTTTAATAATTCTCAACCCTGTTTGCAACTTGTAATTAGGTACACCCAAAGCACTATTACCATGAGTAATGCATGAACATTACTGTTCTTATTTGAAAAATTTTGTATTGAGAAATGTGAGACAAACATATTGAGTTTTTTGTATTGCTGAAAACGATGAGTCTAATTGTTATGATTTAATAAAGATGGAATAACAATATATTTCTTATTCTTTTATGATTAAGATGTGACTGCGCATCGTTTGCTGTGACATTACTCGAAGGACCCGAACCATATAACGTTTCGGCAGCTACCTGGGTCCAACCAGTGGGTGAGTATCATTTAAATTATGATTATGGTTGACAGTCTGGCGTAGTGGCCTACAGCTTTCTTTCGCACATGTTATATGGAGATACTAGATTCTGTTTAAGTGCCATATGTTTAATGGTGTCTGCATGGTGATAGAATTATTTGAAATAAAAACCTTAAAACATGTTAGACAAAAGGTAGGCTTTATAAATAAATAAATTCTCTGCAAATCAGGCTGATGTGAGAAGAAATTTTGTAGTAACGCAATGAATGGAAAATATCGAGGAATAAATACGCCTTTTACAAAATATCCAAAAATCCAAATCATATATACATATAAAAATTAAATTATGTTCTTAAATATACTATTTTATACAATTGTGCTGTACCCTGGAGATGTTGAAGTGATTGTGACTAACCAATTTTAGCCCACATAATTGCCTTATTAGTATAAGAAGATAATATGTTATTATTCAGACAAAATTCTGTGTACGGTTCGCAGAGGGCGCTTGCTGCGTGCTGGAGTGCGCGTGGGGCGCGCGCGGAGTGTCGCTGGTGCGGGTATCGCGCGGGCGTATGGGGGACACGGCGCGGGTCGCGGTCCGCGCTGCGCCGCGTCTGCACTGGCCGTCGCACGCGGCCGCATTACTTTCGGCCACCGCGCCGGTGAGACGGCCATTTTAATCCTAGAATACATCATTTTTCTCCAATTTATACACCGAACTTTTTCACCCACCATGTTCATATGTCAAAAAATATATTATGCCGCTAAAAGTAATAAATAAAAAAAATAATGTTTTACTTGTCTACGGTCATACTATGTTTATACAGGTTTTAGGATGAAGAGAATTGAAACCGAATGGTAGAAAATGGGAAAATTATGCATTTATGGGTTAACCACCAAGAGATGACTTCAATGAAAACCACTGTAGACGAGGTATTTGAAGATAGCATCTCATTTTTTCTTAACACGGTATCGTTAATAATATTGACGAAACTATTGTTAAATTTTATAGAGAACTGTAGAACTATGTGGAAACATTTATTTGTGAGATTCTAACATTAGAGATGCTATCTTCACAGACACCTGTAGAGAGAGGTACATCGTGACGAAAATATTAAAACTGCGATAACATTCTTTAATGAAATTTACCTTGACGTTTAATTTTAAAGGTTTTAGCAGAAGGGGAGGCTTTAGTTCCGTCGTCAAGCGACTCCCGCGTTGCGGAACTTGTCTACAGGGACGGTCCTCCGCCGCATAAGTATCCGGAGCTTCAAGTCTTCACATTCAAATGTCGAAGGGTAAGTTGTCTTGGTTATCTATAGCCATTATTGTACATTCGACATACACTCACACATACATGGGTTGTTGGATGAAAATAATTAATTTTTTTTTGTAGACAAATAGCATAATTATGAAATTAAGGGTTAATCCCCGCAAATAAAAATTAAATACAAAGAAATGTTTATCCATTAATAATCACCTAAAATACTGAATAATTATTATTTAGTTAGGAAAAGATAAACTTAACAGGAGGTCATTATTGTAATTATATTTTTATGTTTTTTTATCAATATTTAAGTCATATTTTTGTTACTAAACATGTTTTTAGTTTAAAGACCATTTAAGTTGCTCTGCCTGAACCCTTCCGTTAATTTTATTGGTAATGGAAACATATTTTCAAAATCAGTACAAGTGTTTCTGTTAAACAGTTTCTTGTCATTATACACTTTCCTATATAAGTTTTTTTACTAATTTCTCAGTGTGGATTAATGGTGAGAAAGTCAGCATCAGTAGCATAAACTTCGGTTCAATATAATAAAGAAATTCCTTATTATATTGTAATATTTGTCTTCAAAGTTTATTTTATAGAAGTAATATTTATTAATGAAAATAATAGGCTATGCAGATCATAGTTTAAGCTTCATAAAAGTTAATTATATTTGAAGAAAAACGATAGATGTATTACTATTAAAATATGTAAACAATACTGAATGAACTAATATTATAATTATTTGAATTATAATGAAATACTAAATTTTTAATATCATTGTGTTGTAAAATTATATCTTCAATATTTTTTGCCTATTTTACTTTAACAATATTGAATGGAAAAAAATTGTTTTAAAAATACAGCTAATGTATTTTTAATATTTTTATATATTACTTTGGTGTGCAGTAAACTATATTCCATACTTCTTAACAGAAAGGCGATGCTCGTCTGGAAATAACATCGCAGTCAGATGACGAGCGTGAGTCCGTGGCATTGGAAGTAGCCTGCGCTCCGCACGTATCTAGGATACGGCTTGAACCGCCCCCATGTCCTGGAAACTGTACGGCGGGACCGAAGTAAGATGACTGTTATGTAGAACTTTACTTAGGTGTCTTAAGCATTTGTTTATGAAATCAATGTAACACCTTTTAACTTAATGTACATAGATGTGAAAATGTTAAATGCCGAAATAACAATTTTTAAAATTGTCTGCTAGTCTTTTTTTCTGTGGGTAAATTTAAAATCGATGTAAGGTATTTTGACGGGACGATGATTAATGAAGGTAAGACGATGTCAACAGGTTACACCTATTTATAAATATGTATAACATCTTTAACACCTAGTGTGATGATATTTCATAATTTATGTTCAGATGTATCTTGTTATTAATCAGGTGTGATGATTTCAATCAGGTTATGGCTGAGACCAGGACAAGAAGTGGCTGTTAAAGTTACATTAATGGATGCAATTGGTAGAGAACTATTAGATGAACATGGTCCGAGAGTGTCATGGGAATCTCAACCTAATGGACCGGGCATAGAGTTCATAGCTAGCGATAGACTCTTTGTTGAGACTGATCCAGAATACGCACCAGTGCCCATACCTAATAAGTATTATCAGGTGAATTTTGAGATTTTTTTTTGATGATGATGAGATAATTTCAAGTAGATGTTCTAGTAGAGAAGTTTGAGGAAATTTCTGCCCTATATATACATATAAAGTAAAGCCCCGACTGTGAAGCCCCATATATAAACGAACATCATGTTCTTTATGATGTGTAGGTTTTAGGTAGGTAGGCTTTTTGAAATTCCGCCCCTGAGGGGTTAGGCGGTTCAAATTTAAATTGTCTTAAAAAAAATTGGTGAACAATGCATCTATGCATAGGAAGATAAAAACGTTTAAAGTCGTATAAGAATTTGATATTAATTTTATTTTTATATCAAGATATTTTATATATTTAGGTACTGAGAGCAGATGAACAAGCTATAGGATGGACAGGTTCAATCAAAGCCAGCATTCCTGAAGCTTCAGCCAGCATACAAGCGAGAGTAGTGGCGCCATTACTCTGTGATCCAGTGAAGGTTTGTAATGAAGTATTTAATAATATAATTTACTAAAGTACTAATAAAATATGTAAGGTAAGGTATTTAGGCATGAGATTTCATAGATAGTATAATTTTTTAAGAGCCAAACGCATACATGTTAGGCTTAAATATATGTCATTATCCAGATACTTTATAAAAATGAGATCGGAAATGACTAATGACTGAGTGGGAGAGATTAAAATTTACTTAATTTTCCTACAGATGAACATAGCGTGGGAAGGTGAATCGGTATCAAACATTGCGACGGTAACTGGAGGTAGTGGAAAATATGCAGTACATGCAGCGAAAGGCGTCGTCGCTAGTATAGAGAATGGAGCTCTTACTGCAGTGGTACCAGCTCCGGGGACTTATGACTTACTGGTGACTGACCTCTGTGTTCAAGGCGAGAAACAATCTGTTGAGGTAACAAGGAAATACTTGAATTTAATTTACATTTCTTATAAAATGATTTATATAATATTGTCATATTATAATATTATATACCTATTATAATATTGCCATAACTGTCCCCTTTTCCAAGTATAGCTAGTGAAGAATATTAAGTTTTAGAAAAATTATTAAGTAGCATTGTAAAGATCAAATAAAAGATATAGGATGGCACAAAAGCATCTAGCTTCTATGTACTCCTGTATGTATAAATTCATGAATACAGTAGACTTCAATTCAGGATATTCTAGTACATCACTAAAATATTAGTTTTGTGCTAAAAAATATGGACTACTTGTGGAGCGATCCGCGATAACATTAGTGTTAAGTTAACATAAATAAACCACTTGTATATTTATTTCATCTTACGTCCTAAACAACTGGACCAATATTTTCTCAGTTATTTTTTATGTTAAGGTGACCTGAGTGAGTGTATTTAAGTTAATACTTAAAGAAATCGTTCAGCCATTTGATGAATAATAGATTTTGTAGAATTCGTTTTAAAAGTTTTAATACTATATTTGTTTAAATTTTTTAACGATTAAATGTTTTATCAACAGATAGCACTTCAATAAAGAAATTAATTTTGCGCTACGAACACTTAATATTATTTACAGGTGAATATAGAAGAGGTATTAAGTGTGGAAGTAATAACGGCCCGGGCGGTGTGCGTTGGCGCTTGCGTGCCCATCAGCGCGCTGGTTAAGGGCGTGTCTAATCGTTACCTGACGAGCACACGACCTGCGGAGTGGCGCACCGTGGGACATGTTAAGGTGCGCGACGGGAAATTGTGCGGGCTTCAAGAAGGATCTAGCAGGGTACGAGGGGCATTGGCAGGAGTATGGAGTCCAGAATTAGAGGTTGGTTGCACTCTATGTTATGTTTGTTTTTTTGGTCCTTTTTCAAAATGTGAGGGGATTATTATTTCACATGTGTTTGATTGAAAGTCTATGGTATTATAACTCTAAAGACAGAACCAAAATTTAATAAGTGATAAGTCCTATTAATTAATACATTTTTATGTAATTATTATTATAAATCATATTTTTTATACTTTGTCACTTATTATGTTTAGAATAAAATAATTCTAAACGCGTTGATAATAATGTCTGCAAATGTTTATCACACATAGGTACGGATGATTACGTATTCCCAAACGGTAGACCCATCTTGATTTAGATCTGTGGTTTAGCTTTAAACTTAATAATGGAATTTTGTAACTTGCGTGAAATTATATAAGAATAATAATAAAGAATTTTATAATTGGTTAAAACAAATACAACGAATTGTTTCCAGGTGGTGGTGTTCCCGGCGCTGCGCATAGTGCCGGCGGGGGCGCGCGTGCCTCCCGGCGCCCGGCTGCAGCTGCGCCACAGCGGTGGCCCACCGACGCATCTCTCCGATTTGCACTACCGCACGCTCGCGCCCACCGACCGGCTAGAAGTGAGTGCACACGCTATAATATTTTTTTTCACAAGGATGAGAGGGTATTTAGTACTTGAGAATTAAAATCATAATGACAATGTAATTACCGTATGTTTCGACCACATCACATGGTTGTGTTTCGCATGGAGATCCCGCTACTCCTCCAAACAGTTAAGACGAACACCGAGTCATTTTTAAGTGAATAAAAATCCCCACATAATCTTATCGAAGTATCTTTTCAGCGATCTGCCCCTCCCTCATCTTGTAGCAAAAAAAAACAATATTTTTTTTAATATTTTTCACTTTTCCCAACTCATTGAAAATGCGTACCAGATCACGTGTATTTACAATGGAACATAGTAATCTTTACGCATGTTTGCTTGGATTGTGCTGTGGTGGTATCTACTTAGACAATCTCATCCAAAAGAGACTACTACCAGTGAAATTGTTTCTATGTTTAAAATGTATTTGTTCGTATCTAATCAAGGTTAAATGTGAGGTGGACCTCGACAACGACTTTTAAATGAAGGCAATATATATTTAAAAACACTTACTATGATTAGGTATCACAGAGTGGTTTGGTCCACGGCCTGGCTATGGGGAGCGCGCGGATCAAACTGGTCGCTACTGACATCGCTAACGTAGAAATGGCCTCAGCGGAAGCCGAAATTGAGGTAAACATAATTTGATACAATATACTTAGATTCAATAGTCCATACAAAATCAAAAGTAATTCGATTAGTTTAAAAAATGAAAACAGTATTTTTATTACATATTTTTGATGTTACTATAAAAGTAATTTACCACATCACAATATATAATTCCCACAATATAAAAAAGAATATCTTCATTCAGTGTCTTTATTTTAATAACTTTGTGCGGAACGTATCTATCGTTTTTACGATAAAATGTTCTACGTAATCTAATTATTTACCAGGTGGTTCCAATATCGAGGCTTCGTGTACGATCGGCAACACAGAGTCTGTTAGTGGGTTCTCCTACACCTGTTTGGGTAGAGGCGGACGGCTTGACGGCAGCTGCGTTGTCCGCCGTACAGCCATCACCTCGCGTCACTTGGACCTTACGGGACTCTACCATTGCTAGACTCTATACTGGACATGCTGATGGTATGTAGTGAAAATTTTTTTGTCTATTGATTAACGAAAATTGACAGTCAGTTCATATATATATATATATATATATAT